>NSDO01000053.1:99417-114218 GCA_002286825.1 Lagenidium giganteum | reverse complement strand
CTGTTGCATGAGCATGTGCCTCGTGCTCTCGGATAGCGAGCACGAGTAGATGATTGAGTGGATCGTCGAGAGCAGATGAAGCGTGTGACTGGCGTTATCACGCTGTCTTGCGTCTGACAGCAAACGAATGAAATAGCAGAGGTCTTAATGACATCGCAGCTTCTCTGTCGTGAATGCGAACGAACGCGCTTTATGTCTCACGAGCGCTCTCCCGTGGACTCTGTCATAAGCGCCTAGGTGATTCGTTGTATGCCACTATTGGAAACATGTGCCCCCAGAGGAGGAAGCACCTGCAGTTGCAGATCACGATCGCATATCGCCTTGGTTGAGTCGTTCCAAAGAGTATCAGTAAATAGCGCCAGGTTTGTCTTTTCTTTAAAATGACAAGGCTCCCACCAGCAATTCTCATTCGAGTCGTCCCTCATGATCGCCCGAATGAATTTGATAGTTCCCGAGGTGAAAACTTTCATGCCTTTGGTATGTATTTACAAGGCCACAAGAACTGTGTCGTTGTGCAGCATTTGCGATCTTGCGGATAGCTATTAGGTTTTAGAGATGACTGAAACTTCACACATCGTGAGTGAAGGTCTCGAGCGATCTGGCCGATGTTGTAGCTGTGACAACCAGAGTTCATCTGGCGAATTGGTCGATTCGGGTCAAAAAACCTGGCTTGACGATACCTCGTCATGATGATAGCTGGTGACGTCTTGGTTGTCGAGTATGTGGAGAAGAAAAGCTAGATCTTCCTCGCTGAGATCAGACAAGCCATCTTGTGCTATTTGCTTCTCGGTGATTCTTCGTGGCTGGACCAATTGCAGACGAATCTTTCGAACTCGCGTACGCTGTTGACTTGAGTTTGCTTTCAGCCGATGATACTGACAGAACTGATGGAGGTCACCGTCCGCTTTAACGGCTCGAAGTTTGGTGCATTCCTTCCCTGCGTACTGACAAAGTATCGTCTCGGTTGTTGTGCCCATCAACTAGAAGCGTTGTGGCAATGGCTGCGGGTCGCAAATGGAACTCGACCCGCACAGGAGACTGAATAATCTTAAATGCGGATGACGAAGGCGCGGAGGAGGCCCTCTTCACCAAACCTCCACACTTAATCGCGATTACATTTTCAATCAGGTGAGAGGGGAGATGAGGAGTGTCCAACGCGAAGCTCATTGTGCACTTGGAGCCTAAAGAGTCCGTCACATGTAAATACTTTTTGGTTACAAGAATAGCCAAACTATTTAGTTAAAGAGGCATATGTGACGGGGTATTGCTAGGTATGTGGCGACGAAAGATCCGAATATACGTTTTGACAGGAATGAGAAATCTTGAACCCATAGCTGAGACAGCCGAGGATCCTGAATGAGAGAATGAGATACGGCTTCTCCGATTGACTCGCATCACTACCGAGTCGTCTACGGCGTGAGACAGATATCTGTCACTGCGTGAGTTTGTCCGGAGGCATCTTTTGCTGACCAGATCCTGGGTATAGTCACAACCTACCTGATCTCCGTCGTCTGCCTTTGCTGACCGGCAGTGTTATGGTCTGTTCATACATTCTTCAGGTTGCCAATGAATTTCCGGAGCTCCTCGCTCTCTCTCTCTCTCTCTTGTTGTTACCTCCTGGTAAAGCACTTCGAATACATCAAGAGAAAGAACGTCTAGTGTATTTCACAATATAATAAATAGTCAATCCGCTTTTTGTGGCTCTAGAGTAGTGACGGTCGGAGTGGGGACAATTCGTCATCATCAGACAGAAGCAAATGGCTCAGGATGTCGAGTTCCTCAGGGGACATCGTTATCTTCGTATCCATGACCCCACACTCGATCGCACTCCACGTTGCTTCGTTAGGGAGCAGGAACGACAGTTTACGTTCGCACTCAAACGAGGCAGGAGATCGAGGAGAACGTGTGCGAATCCGGGATACTGGTCCGTCTCGAGTGCGCTCCAGGCGGCGGCGCTGATCAACGCGCCACTGGTTCTCATTGGCACGAGYTCGGTGAAACTCACAGAAGCGATGCAGGCCACCTCCACGCTTGATGGTGCGAAAGCTACCACATGGTTTGCTCGCGTACCGGCATCGAAGATGCTCTGGAACGCCTGGAAACATCTGCGGTGCTGGATGATAGTAGAAGACTTGCTCATCAAAGAGCTCTGATGGCACCGGTTGAAAACCCGTGGCCATGGGACTGGACATACTTGCGGACATGTTGTTTGGAAAACTGGAGTACTTAGTCCAGTGGCTGGGAATACTCGCGGGGGAGTGTTGGAAGTCGAGGAACTTGGTCCTGACGTGTTCGTGTGCGCTTGACTTGTCAAGTTGAAAAGTGAGAGACCGATGGAAGATCGCTTTTTATTCTGGAACTTGCGTGCCGACCAGTCGTTCTGAACGGTCAAGTAGTCAGCAGGAAAATTTTGCATTCAGAAATTTTATGGCTACAGCATTTAGTTTTACAGGTTATGGTGACTTGTACTTTGTATCCACGTGGTGGTTTCTGGTCGGCGAATTAATTGATAAAGGTTCTTAAATTTCTGAAGCCATTGAGAAGATGATGAGCAGTTTCCGAATCGACGCTGAAGCCGTTATCCCGGTCGTCGGTTGGGCCATTTTCTTGAGCTGTTGACCGGCAGGTTATTGCTTTCCATCATCTTAGTCTGGCGTCATGAAGCATTTGGTGCAACGGCCATTTCGTCGGCGTCGAGGATGTCGAGGAGATATTTCAAGTCTTCTTCGGTGAGATCAGAAAGACCGTCCGCCTCATCAAGCATTTTATCAATTGAGAGTTGCTGTGCTCGAGCACGCTCTTGTTGCGCCTTGCGAATACGGAGTCGCTGCTGGCTCGCGTTGGCTGAAGGCGATGCTCGTTGCACAACTGGTGGAACTCGCCGTTGAGTTTGACGGCGCGAGGGCGAGAGCAACGCTTGCCAGAGTACTGGCACAGGGATGGATCGTAAGCACTCATTGCGGTGGATTGATGTGTCTTGCTTGAGTCGGAATTCGAGAATTAAGTTGGCATGAGGTATTTGCTCGCGGACAACAAGACTTGAGCTGCGATGTTCTTGCCTACATCCTGACTGTGATGCGTTGCCCCCTGTGATATCGCTTGGCAGACGCTCAGGCGAGTCACGTGAGTGACGCCAGAGCTGTGGATTCACATCCAGACACCATACACTGTCTAACGCGCAGCGGTACTAATGGTGTTTGTCCTCCGAAGATGGAGATCTCACAGGTGCCCGGCATTCAGATTGAAGATCGCCACGACAAGAACGCATCCTACTCGTTTATGGGAGTTGATATACAGGTGGTTCGGATCAAACTGAGTTCAGCAAAAGATTTTTTTCATCAAATCTAACAGGTTGGCACGTGTGAACCCATCGATGCGACAACCGCAATCATTCCGACACCAAGATTCGCACTTCACACATGTCAATTTAGCCTGGATCTGCACAGAAGCATGAACTTGGACTCTCTTGTTTCAGTATCGTGTATGAACTGGTCTTAGACATTTGAAAGTTCTGGTGGCGCTTCCTCTACTGCAGTTTAGGGCCGCGAAGGGAGAAGGGAGGTACGACCAGCGGATTCCGTACACAGCTCGACTGATGAGTGAATCCAACGACTGTGCCTTCTCCCAACCGTACGAGTTTATAAGAAACTCGGTTTCTTAGCTGATTCAGGTCAGTTGTTGCTGTGACAAGATTGAGTACCCACCAAACGGCAACCTCAACCACTGTTGAATTCTGACCCATTCACCAGCATTCCTGCCGGGAATGATCGATTCATTGAGATGGCCAGTCGCAACTCAGCCTGCGAACCCCTCACTGCAAGAGCATTCACAAACCGACTGATAGTATTCTCGAAGGTAGTCGGTTCGGCAACATATTATCAATTGTATTCTTTGTGTGACTTCTTAACTTCTAAATATAAATAAGCGGTCGGTGGGACGGAGAATGGAGCAGTTACCGCGCCTGCGCTTACTGAACAAGATAGTTGTCATCGTCGTCCGACAAGAGCAAGTGACTCAAAATGTCCAGCTCCTCCGGCGACATCGACATACCACCGCTCAACAGATCGCACTCGTCACCACCCAACACGATCTCAGTAGGCAACATCTGTGACAACTTCCGCTCAGAATCTGACGAGTCCGGAGACCGTGGCGACCGCGCTCGACTTCGAGACACTGGATTCATCACCAGGTCACCATCTCGGATGCGCTCCAAGCGACGGCGCTGGTCCACACGCCATTGCGTCTCATTGGCGCGTGCTCGGTGGTGCTCACAGAATCGGTGCAAGCCACCTCCACGCTTCGTCGTGCGTAGGTTGCCACACGGCTTGCTGGCGTATCGGCATCGTTGATGTTCTGGGACGCCTGGGAAGCGTTCTGGTGTGTGGTGATTGTCGACGTAGTTTGCTTGATTGCTGTGCAAGTCGGTGGACGAAAGTTGATAGAACGAGTTCATGGTTTCTCGGTATTTGGTAACTGGTAGCTGGTGTACTTGGTCAGGTTGATGTTGAAGTACTCGCTTGATGCTTGGCGAGTCGGAGTAGTGTGTAGTTGTCAAGGGCGTTGGTCGTCCTGACGTACTCGAGTATGTTGTACTTGTCGAGTTGTGGAGTGAGACGATCGGGACTTAATCCTTTTCTCGTGAGATGAGACCATTTTGCGATCTTTNTTTTCTCGTGAGATGAGACCATTTTGCGATCTTTCATAGCTGCCAACCATTCGTTCGTGTGTTGGTCCGAACTCAAGGACGTTGTAGTCAGCGGGGAACTTTGGATCCCCGCGATCCAATTTTTTATGGCTACGGAATACGTTTATACAGGTCTAAATCCACCAAGTCGACCCAGGTGATTGGGATCTTCGGGATTAATATTATAAAAGAGAGGTTTTACAATTTTCTGACTCTATCGAGATGGGTGCACATCATCCATGTCGCCAACGGCTTTGTTATCACACAAGGCTAAAGGGATCCAGCTTTAGCCACGTCAAAGGAATCTCACTGAGAAATAGACTGGGACCTCTCTGGAGATGTCTGAATCGAGGATTCGTCGTTATTGAACGAATGAGCTAGGTGTTTACGATAACACTACCTGACAATCTTCCATTTAGAGAGAAAATGAACTTACTTTCCAATGCGCACTTTGTCTCGCTAATTGGACTGCTCACCAAGAGCAGGCGTTTATTGCATTAGAGCGCTAGGCCTGGAGTGCTGAACTCTGTGTTATCAATAACTCAGAATCACGGTTATAATGCTCCAGGACACTGTAACACGTGGTAGTGGCCGATACCAGGAAGTTTACGCACGAAACAGGTATTTCTACTCATTTTTACCACTGTATCTTTACTGACATCAATCTCTTTGCTGGACGGCGACGATTTTAATAGGGGCTGCACTTGGTTCTTTCACTTCTCGCCGAGACGGCGAAATTATGCTGGTATAGCCATGGACTTGGTTTGATACTTGATTATCTGGTTTGGAACTGTGTATGTCTGTTACACGAGGATTTGCTGTGTTTAGATCACAATGGTGGGAGGCTCTCTTCATCTGAGAACAACAGCTGCTTGAGAAATTGGATTTCTTCTGTCGACATGTACAATGTCTCCGCTTGATTGTCATCAAGGCACCAGCCTACTGGGCAGTCGTCCGGCATCAACACTGGGAGCTCGTTGGCTTGGTCACGCAACAATCGGGAACGTGGTGATGGACGGTAAGTTCCATCCATTACACGTTTGAGTCGTCGACGATGGTCCACGCGCCACTGGTTTTCGTTTGCACGAGCACGATGGAATTCACAGAAACGATGCAGACCACCGCCACGCTTTGTTGTACGCATGTTGGCGCATGGCTTGCTGGCATATCGGCATCGAAGATGGTCTTGAGGAAACACGAAAGAAGGCGAAGATACGCCATCAAACGACATCACTTCCATGAAGTCGGCTGGGGTGTACTGGAAGAGCGCGGCCATGGCCGTTGTGCGAGATCGAAGGCTGCTGGTGGGTGCTGGAGGTCGAGTTGAAGTGTGAGAGCTGGGAAAGATTCTCTGCCAAACGCTCGTCAACGCACAGCCCCCTTGAGCCACCACCGCTACCATTCATTTTACTAGAAGCAAGGAGGAAATTTGGCAATGGAGTCGAAAGGCACGAGAAAATTTATATCAAATAACACAGTTTTCTATCCATACAGATGACCGAGGTTAGATGGTTGTTAACAGATTAACGATTATAGATATTCGATTCTAGAGGTCATATAATTTTTCTGGCATCCAATAAGGACAGTCGAGCGAGCCGGACGTTTGATGTCGCAAAGACCTTCACTCTCGGTCAGAGTGACACGCATTCAATGTCGACGTTCGGACCGTCCCAGGGAATGGCTTGATCTTGCCAGCACCATGAAGATACTTCTCGGCACTCGCTTTGCTGTCTGGCATCAGTGCCCTTGACAACACAGTCCCAAAATTCCATTGGTGTTGGACTTGTGCTGATCCGTCCAGCTTATGGAACTGGAGAAAGCATCCCGTATGTGGATTGCGCTAGATTGCGCGCTGATATCGGACAAACCACGAGCGTGGCTTGGGCCAAGTCATCACACTCCCTGTGGCTACACTATGCTATCAATCCTGATTTCAACGYTGAGATGTCAGAGAAGAGCCCACGTTCACGCCATCCATTCGAGAATGATAGAAGCGCGTGTACCGTGGTGGGAATGGTGGACAAAGCGAGAGGCCAACAACCGTTAGGTGCTGAAAGGGCACATGGGTTCATGTTGGGCCGGCTTTGGCCTTGTCCGACGTNTTAGGTGCTGAAAGGGCACATGGGTTCATGTTGGGCCGGCTTTGGCCTTGTCCGACGTCATAAACATGAATACGCAGCGTATACACTCAACCACGCGGCTGGTCCTCATTCGTCGGCAATGATCGCGCGCTGCGCAATCATGATGATCACTGGCCACTCAAATTTTTCACAAACAGCTGCGACATGTGTCAAACCCTACCCCTGTGTCACCCAATGTACCCGGGTATACGTTTTCGCAGGTACGTTCAACCACATGTTGCCTTGCCACAGATCTACAGATGGCCACGTTTAGTCAGCAGAAATTAGTTTTTACAAGTGTCACACCCTAGTCGCTTTTCGTAATCATCCTTGGGGATATCGCGCGGGTTGGACTTCAACATCATCGTCATTCTCATGTGGCTGGGACATGCATTGTCGCACGGACGTCGCACCTGCATTCCTCTGGATGTTTATGCCACGCTCGCCCGCGCCGCCCACCATCCTCGTCATTATGCATTCTGCCTCCAAGCACACAAGTCCGAACGCGATGCACATGCTAACTGTATCGCCCTACATCTACCTGACGAAAGACCACGCCATGGCTTCCGCTTCTCAGTCCTCGCCCGTGCCAGCCCCTCGTGACGAGAGCCTCTGCCGATACCCGAGCAAGCAGTGCGACAATGTCCGCAGCGAGAAGCGTGGCGGTGGACTTCACCGCTTCTGTGCGTTCCACAGAGAGCGAGCCAACATCAACCAGCGACGAGTGGACCACCGACGACGCATGCGACGCCGACGAGAGCTCGCTTCGCCAACAGCGCGTGTACACGACAAGAGCGGCGGCTCATCGGATGAAGACAACGAGCTCTCTTCAGATATGGTTACACTCGATTTGGATACGTTCCCGTACGGTGAAACACTGAGTGAGAACGAACCACTCGGCACGTTGACATCAGAAGATCTCGATATGCTACTCGATCTCCTCAAGGATGAACCAATGAATGAGGCGACGCCATCAGATGCGAATACACCCTTCATCAAAGAAGAGTCGTACTCGAACAAACATGAACCGCAGTCTTTTCTGGAAGAGCTGATTGAAGTCAAGTGCGAGCCCAGCGATCAGAAACAGTGATTGCAGAACCAAGAAGAGATGAAATTTTTGACTATCGACCACTACCAACCATAGCAGCAGGAGCATTCGAGCACGCCGTATCCGTGTAAACGGACCAACAGTGTACCATGTATTTAGTTGCTCGAAAAAAAGTTGCGAATAGCGCATAGTAGGCAATCGTAAACCCCACCATAGTATCATATGAACCATTCATGCAATACTGTAGCCTTGTTCTTTCCATGGTCATCTCATGCGCACAAGATACGGAAGAAGTGACGCGCGTATCGTGCTGATCCATTTTCGCTTGACACAGATGCGAAAAATCTCCACACAGATCCAGAGTCGTGTGAATTTTCCAACTACGTAGCGTGCCGTACTTCGTCTTCCAACGTCTTCCTTACCCTTGGAGATGGACCTTCCGCTCGAGATGCGCCAGTTCTTCCACGTATGCAAGACGATTGTCGATTCCAGCTTCAAAAGGAACCGTATCCAATGAAGATGCGGGTTCTTTTGAGCGCCCGAAAGGATGTCGCAAGAACGAGCAGATCGCCACGCTACCGCTAGCGTGCCGCCAAAGATACCATCCATTGGTTGCCACGCTTATGCATCCATCACCAAGCTCGTTTTTGTGTGATATGGATCGGCGCGTGATGCAACGTGAATGAGAAAAGCAACAATCGTTGGTGTTCCGTAGCAACTGATTAGCCAGCTGGGAAACGATCGCATGAGCTCGAGCACGGGCCAAGCGGAGGTCGGGCTCTGTGTCTCACAGAACACTCGATGTCGTCGTACATCAACTCCAACGCATATGCTAGTACAGTAATGGCAGATGTAGGATATGCTAGTGCTACGCGTGTCAAACATGAGTCCACCTATACATGTAGATGGCTTCTACAGTGGGCGCTCGAGGTGTAGTGTTCCACGCTCGAGTATCCACAAAAACAAGGTGAACATGCGGTGATGACAGTCGATATGAATCCGTGTGAACGCAAACGTTCCACGAATGTAAGGAGGAAGAGCGCGCTCCACCGCTCAATCGCATGAATGCCCACCCACAAACTCACACAAGATCACTCACGGTCTCACGCGATCGCCTCGCGCGAAAATGCACATGGTGGATCTCTCCGACATGGATGGGACAAGCGCATCAAAGGGTGGGAGGCGGTTGGCTCTCGCATGAATGCCCACCCACAAACTCACACAAGATCACTCACGGTCTCACGCGATCGCCTCGCGCGAAAATGCACATGGTGGATCTCACCGACATGGATGGGACAAGCGCATCAAAGGGTGGGAGGCGGTTGGCTCTCGCGACCACCTCAACCGGATGTTTCTACCAAAGATACCAACTGGGCATGGGCTTCCCACAGGCGCATACGCTCCTCCCGCGCCGGTCGACGGCGTGCGACGGCGCGCCACGCGTCTCGGCGATCGGGGGCCTCTCGAACGTGTCGAGGCAAGCGCCGTCGGCGCCGCTCCACTCAGATCCTCTCCGCTCCGCTCCGCTCGGCTCGACTTGGCTCCTCTCCCCTCCTCTGCGATCTTTGCCCGCTGTCCCCTATGGCTCACTCCCTCCCCCTCAGTACACTGTGTGTGTGTGCGTGTAGTGGATGAATGAATCCAGCAGATGTAGGGGGATGCGCACTCGTTGGGAATTTTCGCGTGGGCCGGTCGACCAATCAGAGCGCGCCATTGGCGGTGATGAGGGTCGTGTAAGGAAGAAGCGAAGAGAGGAGTGACAAGTCACTTGGCTACTATTGGCCGCAACCGGCGGTACCTACCGTGAAGCAGGAGCTTTGGCATATCTAGCGGCATATCCACCATTCACCTGCACGAAGTCAGGGTAGGAGGCGCCACCAGTGGTGGAGATCGCGCGCCTGTGCTTACCCCTCTCGATCCCTCGAGACTGTCCATGTGCCTTGTGCCCGCGCGCTCTGTGGATGCATTGACACGGAGCCGACGGCGCGCCTCCTGCCGAGCACCATTCTACAACTTGCCACCAACGATCCATCGCTCCATTACGTGATCACCACAAGATTCCACGCACCATGGCTTCCCCCACCAACATGACGACCCCAATGTACCCAGCCGACATTGAGCAGCTCCTGCTCTGGCAAGCCAGCCAGATCCCCAACTTCCTCACCTCCCCTCGCAGCGCCGACGGTGTGATTGACGAAGAATTCCGATGCGGCTACTCCAGCAAGCGCTGCGACAACATCCGCACGTTCAAGAAGGGTGGCGGTCTCCACCGCTTCTGTGAGTTCCACCGCTGCCGTGCCAACAAGAACCAGTGGCGTGTTGACCACAAGCGTCGCCTCATGCGATCACAACTCAAGAATGCCAGCGCTGGTAACCGTACTCCATCCAAGCCAGCCACCGAGGGCCCCGTCCCAGTCAAGCAAGAGGTCGCGCCGGCTAAGACCGTTACGGCCGATCCTACCACCACCTTTGAGGAGCCTGCTCCTCTCAGCGCCAGCGACATTGAAATGTTGCTCGCCATCCTCTTTGATGAAGACAACATGGACGCTCAGATCTCCTCTCTTGTCAAGATCGAGCCTGCTAAGACCCGCCCTAGCATTGAGCTGAAGAAGGAATGCATCGTCTAACGTGCTTCCTCAGCTTTAGTGTCATCCATGTCGTCCTCTTGTCAGCTTTTTGCCACGTGCCGTGGCCGCGAAATGCCATCACCAGAATTTATCAATAATACTAAATAAATATTTATGCCGATGTATATCCCACACAACTCTCCATTTTCCTTTGCCATACTCATTCCATTCTTGTGGTCGAACTCGCCTTCCATGCGCTTCTCACACGCGCCTCTACTCATATGTTCGCATTCACGCACATTCACGCATCCATCGTCATCCAAATGCATCCAAGTGCATCCAAAACGCATCCGTCGGCGCGCGCATCGTCAAAGCATGTTCCTCCGGAAGAGGCATGTCTTCATCCCTTCATCATAGAGGCGTCGGGCAGCCGGGGCGAATCTGCCAAGGATCTCGAAAATTTTTAGCGTCCACCGAGACCAGATCTCGAGGATACCACGCCCATAGAGTTGAACCTTGGAGGCGCATCCTCGTCCCCACGAGCAGCCACGTTGCTCCAAAGATCGTTCAGAGAGCTTTCCCCACCTGCAGTCACTAGGACGCGAAAATTTGCGTCCTCAACGATCTTTGCCCGTTGGGAAACGACACGAAGTGTGCCCGCCGGCAGTTCAAGGAGCTTTCGAGACGAGCCATCGGGTGCCGTCGTGTTGTCGAAACGACGCCAGCGGAATTGGCATAAACTGGGGGGATCCGTGACATAAAAGTTGGATAATATGTAGAGGGCTACTATTGAGGAGAGCTTAAATGTGGTGTGGTGCGATGATGTGGCTTCGTGGCATTACCCGAGGCTTTCACGAGTAAGTCGGGCGTGTGTGTGAGTGTGTAGGACCAGTATGCGCGTCTCCATCGCAGCGGCGGTGTGCGGATTGGCGTGGACGAGTGGCGCGTTGCGTGGTGTCGACGCTACGTCGAGGGATTTCCACGGCGTGACGCCGGAATTGCAGAAAAAGCTCGCCTCGGCTTCAACGGTGAGGATCTTGAGGATGTGTTGTGACGTACACATGGGATTGTGGATGACACGGTCGGCTTTGTCTAGTTTGTGTGTGACGGTGGTGCGCGCAAGCTCCCGATCGAGCGGCTGAACGACAACTACTGCGACTGTGACGACGGGAGTGACGAACCGGGGACCTCGGCGTGCTCGCACACGGACGCCCGCTTCCACTGCATCAACGAAGGGTACTTTTCCAAGAACCTCCCTACCTCCCGCGTCAACGACCAGATCTGCGGTATGTGGGCATGACGTTACGGTCCATAGTTTATGTTGATGATCTGACATGTTGGTATCGTAGACTGCTGTGATGGCTCGGATGAGTATGCCAGTGGCACGCCGTGTCCTGTGACCTGCAAGTCGCTGATGGACAAGTTCATGGCTGAGAAGCGAGAGCTGCTGGATATCTACGAACAGGGTCGTCGCGAGCGCGAGACTCTTGTGACGAAGGCCCAGGAAGACTTCAAGGCAGACCAGGCTCAAGTGGAGAGCCTCGAACGCGAGGTTGCTCTTGTCACCAAGGAAGTCGAAGAGCTCGAGAAGGTGAAGGACGAGCAAGAGCTGTTGGAGATCAAGGAACGCCTCGAGCAGAATAAGGCGACCAAGCACGAGATGCTCAAGACGCTCGGCTTGGCCGATTTCTCGGCTGAACAACTAGGTTTCTTGATTCTCGAGCTAGCGAACAAGATGCCAGTGAAAGACGACTTGCTCAAGGTGATCCGTGTCGAGCGTGAAAACCTCGGGGACTCGCAGCTGGAAACGGAAGAAGCGGCATGGAAGGTGCGCGACAAGGAACGTCAGGACGAGACAGACCGTATTGAAAAGCTGTTGGAGGAACGCAAGAAGGCGAAGGAAGAGCGTGAGAAGGCCCTGTCTCTTATACACATCTAGATGTGTATAAGAGACAGGGATAAGCTCAACAAGTCTGAACGCGACTGGGATAAGCTCAAGAAGATTGTTGAGAAGGAGTATGGCGAAGACAGGGTKTTGTACGCTGTGAGCGAGCAGTGCTTCAGCACTCCGTCGGGTGAATACACCTACTCGATGTGCTTTTTCGGATCTGCCAAGCAGGACTCGACGTCGCTCGGTAAGATGGAGGACCCTGACCCAGCGAATCCAAATGAATTGATCTTCCAGGGCGGCACAACGTGCTGGAACGGCCCAGCCCGTTCACTCAAGGTCACCATGGAATGTGGCGCTACGACTGAGTTGTACAACGTGGATGAGCCATCCACTTGTGTGTACACGGCCAAGCTCAAGACGCCGTTGGTGTGTAACGAGAAGTACAAGCAGTCTCTGCTTGCAGGAGATGAGGAGGAGACGAACCAGCTGCCTCACTACATCGAAGTAGAAGTGGCTGCGACTCTGTGAAAGGTAAGAAAGACGAGAGGGGCAAAGTGAAAGTACCAGATGGATTGGGTGAAATGCAATATCCTGATTGCCCTGGAGAAGAGTGCGAATCATCGTGAAGCTTGGCTGGTAAATCGGCCCTCAGAACTATATGACCTAGTATCCACGTGGATATCCTGGATTTCCGCCATTTTGACCCCACATCGGTTGCTGTTGTTGCTGCGGCATGCCTTGGAACCCTTGCTGGTATATTTGATGCGGTGGCTGCCCTGGGCCACGTGGATATGCTGCATGTGGCGCTGACGCAGTACCTCCTAGGCCACCAAGTCCCTCAAACGGATCGACTGGTGCGGCAGGTGGAGCTGGAGCCGCTCCAAAGCCATAACCTTGTGGCTGCGTCATTCCTGTGGGATAGTGTTGCTGCTGCTGCTGTGGTGGTGTAGTCTTGACTGGACTAGCAGGAAATCCAAATGCGTCGAATGAGGATGACCCTGAAGGTACAGGAGTTGGCATCGGTGTTGTCATTGCGCCAAACTTACTTGGGGACGCTGGGAAGCTCGCAAAGTCAGCGAATCCACCGGCTGGCGCAGCATTGGTCCATCCAGCACCCGCTCCAAACGGGTCAGATCCTGACGAAGCAGTTTTCAACGGCGGTGGAGCTGTGATAGTCGGATTGAAGTCGATCTCTAGTAGGTCAGACGCTGGCTTCTGTGCTGGCACGCTCTCTTTTCGTGCTTCTGTCGTCTTCTTCACACCTCCAGCAGCGCCAGAAGAGTTCTCACGGGATGATGGACCGGACGCAGTGGCTGGTTTCTTCGGAGCAGCACTCGCTGGAGGCGCTTTTCTTGGCGACGCAGCTCCTAGATTTTTTGGCAGAGGACGGTCCTCCATCAGTGCGTCAATGCACTCGATGACATGATCCATCGTAGCTCGGCGCTCAACGTCTGCTTGGAGCATCCGTGCGATCAATTGATGCAAATCCGCAGAGAACTTGGACTCCTTGGGGATCGTGTAGCGTTCTGTACGCAGTCCTTCTGGTGGAAATGGAGGCTTAAAGAAGGCCAAAGTATAAAGTACACAGCCCATCGCCCAGATATCGACAGCCTCGGTCAGTTCACCACTGCCAAACATCGCCGTTCCATCAACATCCGCCAGTTCAGGTGAGCGATACATGGCTGTGGTGCGCTTGAGCACGTGCTCAGTCTCTCTGACTCGGTCCTCTTTGGTCTTGAGACTCTGTGGGCCTTCAACACATGAACCAAAGTCACAGAGCTTGTAGACACCATTGGGAGCCATAAGGAAGTTTTCGAGCTTGAGATCGCGATGTGCAATGGGCGGATCGTTGTGGTGAAGCAGATTCACAGGGCTTCATGACATCAGCAAGAGTCAACAGTAAGCGCGGTGACACCGAGAAATAGACAAATAGAGAACGTACACGCAGAGCGAGCGAAAAAGTCGCAGCAGATCCTTCTCCTTGAAGCGCTTCTCACCCATTTTGGTCAAGTTCTCGTGCAAATGACCCAGTGGACAGTACTCCATGAGGATGAAGACTTCGCGCTCGGTGCGTCCTTTACGCACACTCTGCGAGGCGTAGAACTCGACCACTTGAGGGTGACGAAAGCGTTGGTGCATCTCGATCTCCCGTTGAATCCACACGTACGCCGCATCGTTCTCTGCTACAAGGCGCTTGAGCACCATTGGTCGCGCAGACTCTCGCTGCACATCCTTGACCAGGAAAATGAAGGACGAACCGCCTTCTCCAATGTACTTGACGACTTCCACCTGATATTGCCCCACCTCCACACGCTTTCCAATGTACTGCTGCACGTTGCCCATGGCTTCTCGACGCGTGAACACTCGAAGACGACAAGTCGAAGCGGAATGGAGACCCTGGCGTCGTTTCGAGATCCGTTGTCGGTTGGAGGTTGCAGGAAGGTAGCAACACAATGGATGTTGCTTGAACAATGATGTGGACGGAATGATA
>NSDO01000601.1:0-35536 GCA_002286825.1 Lagenidium giganteum | reverse complement strand
AAGCTGCACGCTCAGGCCCACTGCTGAGATCAACGTCGCTCAGTGGTCCGAGCGCGGTCAAAACCTCAGTTGAGCTGCCCCCGAAGTATTTTCGCAGCGTTTCCGCGTCTCCGAGCAAGCCACGCGTCCACCGCCGCACATTCGGTGAACGCAGCAAGCCGTTTGCCTTCCAGAACAGCGATCGTCAACCGCGCACAGTGAACAAGCCAATTACATCCGTCACAATGGATGAAAACACGCCGCCAACCAATGGACAATGCGTGATCAAGACGGAGCAACCGCTGGTGGCTGCTACGCCTGTGTTTTCGAGCGGCCTCGATGACATTAAGCATGAAGTGATGGCGTCTGGTTCATCATTCGAACACGGAATTGCCGTCACGCCGTCTCCTCTGTGCTTCTCGAGGGCGCCATTGCGAGCAGCGGCGATCCAGGCTGGTCACGAAGGCATGCTCGCATTGGAAGAGTCGTTAGACGACGAGATGGATGGCACGACCTCAGCACCTGAAGAGCCCGACCTTCATATCAGCGCTCCATCGTCAGCTGAAGCTGCAGCTGCCGCTGCCCGTGCATCGACGTTGCTGCTCCACCAACGCATGGACGCCATGGTTGCAGGCAGTCCGCTCTACCGGCGTTCCATTTCGTCACCACAGCCGTCATCTACGCCACACAATACTGCGCTGCTGCACACACCGGTGGTGCCTTCCCAGCAACACCATCACAAACCGGCCATTTCGCCAGCAGCAACATTCAACAAGGTGTCAGTCGTACACGCCAAGGACACGCCCGGCAAAGTCGACAAGTTCGAGTGGAGGATCCGATCCAAAGCCACGATGGCGTCGCCGCGCACCGACTTGCTCGCGTGTGGGGACGACGCCGACTCATCATCTGCGTCCTCGGCAGCTGACTCATTGCCACCGCGGTACTTCCGTGCTGTCACTGGCTCGCCGACCAAGCGTCGCGTGCACTCGACGACGTTTGGTGCCTTCGCAAGGTCATTCTCGTTCAACACATCCGAATGAACGAGACCGCCGTGCCATCTCTATTCGCTTGTACCAGTAGATCGTGATTTTTTAGTTGTCCGCCCAGTAGTTTTATGAGCTGGCCGCTGCACTGCCCGCGTTGATGAATTGGGAGACTCAATATTATAAGATTGGCCGCATCATCGTCTGAGCGGCTCCCTGGAAGTGCATCGCGCAGTAACGGCAGACGCGTCGTCTTGGTGCCATGGCGAGAACGACTGTAATCGGTTCGGCCGCTGTGTTTCTCCGCCCCTTGCGCTACATGTAAGCTACCAGCTTGCCACCATCCTCAGTGACCACAGCAGAGCCCAGCGCTGACGCAATTGCATCGTCCATGCAGGTTCGATGTGGAGACAACGGTCAATATCGTCCCAGCGCTTGGCTCGGATAGCAAGGACAGCGCTGGTGAGCTCCATGGCCAAGTTCACGTGCACGTGCAGGTTGCGCACCACCTGCCGATCGCACCAAGTGAGTCAGCTCGGGGCTTCTTCGACAACGTGTGTTCTCCACACCACCAACTTCATGATGCGAAAAGTAGCGTCAGCAAAGCTAAGGATGATGACAAACACGACGGCGTCGACGACGAAATGCACGCGTGGCTCGGCGCGTGGATCTGGATCATCGTTCGACTTGCACCGGTCGGCCAGCTCGATCCGGAAGACGCTCGCGTGCAGTACCAGTTCACTCCATGGACCGAAAGCTATGTCTTCAGTGTCGATCATACCAACGTATGTGAGGTCCACGCGTAGATGCACCACGAACGATTCTAACGACGAGGCGTGTGGTGAATGTCCAGGCGATCAAAGTGCTCGTGACGGAGGAACTCATGGCGCACGTGAGCACTCATTTGCTCCAGTTCAATTTCCTATCCCCACCACCAGCACCGCCGGCTCCAGCACCTGTTGCTACGGCCATGGAGCCCATGCAGGTCGCTCCACCGGCGCGCGAAGTCGACGTCACACCTGTTGAAGTACCAGCACCAGCTCCAGCCGAGGTGAAAGAGCCCAGTGGTTTGCCGCTGGAGCAAGCGATGGCTCTTGCCAGCGAACTCGAAGCTGCTCGCCACGCCGCTGCTGCCGCCGCGCGCGAGCACGAACTGCGGTTACAAGCTAAGGACGCGTTGCTTGATGAAGCGCAGCGTGCACGGGAACGCGATCGCACAGATTGGCTGAATGAACGGAAGCGACACGATGAAGTGACGCAGCACTTGGAGAACATGGCCACGCAGCTCGAAGAACAGAAGAAAGACAAGCAACACCTGCTCTCCAATGTGCAGGACCACGCCTCGAAAACAGATCAAGCTTTTGAGGTATTTCATGCATTTCATGATGCATCGCTGGCGCTGCAATTTATGATATCTTGGCTCTCCATCCATCTGCGTGCTTGCTTGTCTACGGTGCATGGGTGTGTGCGTGTGTGAGAGGCTACGAACTGATGTGGCTCATTATTCATTCCGGTGCGTGCTTGTAGCTACTGAAGCAGCGCATGGCTGCAGACGCCAAGGAGCGCGAAGAGCTCCAACGACGGCTGAACGCGCTGGAAGAGGAGAAGCTGGAGCTAATGAAGAAGAGTCGCGTGTGCGTGCTTCAGTGACGCACAGGCTGCTGCTGCTGCTGGAGCTGCTGTGGCTTGCGCGTGATGGCTTGCAGCAGCGTCGGACGCACCGCCAAGAGCGCGTACACGTCCAGCACGGCGTAACCTTCATCGACGAAGCGCTGGATGCGCTTCGGGTTGTCTTCCCGTTGGCGCACGCGGATCAGTTCGCGCGCATTGTACTGTAGCTTTTTACCGACGCTGTGCTCGGGGAACGCCTTGGCCACGCGCACGACCTGCCGATACAGCGCCAGCACTTGATCGCGCATGCTCCTTTTGCTTCGTCTTCGAGGCGCACCTGGCGCTGGCGGCCAACAACACGCCGTCGTCGACGCTGATTGGATGAAATCCGGAAAGCGCGCTGTGATTGGACGAGCGCACATGGCAGCACGCGATCTTCCAGACTCGCAAGTTCCGACTCGGAAGTTCCGAGTCGGAACACGTTGAGGTTGAGTGAGCCAATAGCAGTTGACGAACATGACGACGATGACCAAGTCGATGACCACGCTGCTGCTGCTGTTGCTGTTGAGCTTGAGCTCGCTCCAATGCGAAGGAAGACGCAATGTCATGGGACTGACGCGGCTGCAAAGCGCAGCGCCAGACAAGCAGTACGGAACCGCGGCTTTGAGTGGGTGGATGTGTTGACGCCAGAGCTGACGATAGAATGGAACATGCAGCGCTCGCCACGCTCGCATACTGGTGCACACGGCCTCGTGGGCAACGATTTCGACCATTTCAGACAAGAATGGGGGTCCGTTTGGCCACATTGTGTCGTACAGTGGTAAGTGTCAAGACGAGACGTGCAGGGTGTGGGAATATTGGTGTGTGTGTGTGTGCGTGGAGCTTGCGTTCACTGAACATCGAACAAACGCCTTCTCCAGACGGTGTCGGTGAAGCCGCAAGTGCGTCTACGGGCGAAGTGTTCTTTTATATGACGACGATGGACGAGACAGGTATGTTGTGTATACTGTCGTTGGTGTGCGTGCGTGTACTGACAGGAGCGATGGGTTGTTGTGAGGGCAGCGAATAACCTGGCGAAGAATCCCAGGGGCGCCGTGTCGATCTCTATGGCTCAAGATGCTCCTTGCAAGAACGATGTGCAGGATCCAACGTGCTGGAAGCTGACGCTCTTGGGCGACATTGTGCCCGTGGAAGCTGGAGACGCGTATGATCATGCACTCGACGCGCTCTTCTCCAGGTGAGTGGTTGACAACAGCGGGATCTGCAATCAATATTAACAACATGGCTGCGTAGGCACCCACAAATGAAGTACTGGCCGAGAAACCACGCGTTCCAGCCGTACGTGCTCAAGCTCAAGGAAGCGATTCTGCTGGACTTCTACGGCGGTGCCAAGCACATCACACCCGAAGACTACTACAGTGTCCAGTTGGACTAGGATCAACATTGATGTCAGCGATGCATTATGGAATCTTAAATGCCAAGTCCGTCGTTCACGTATGCAACAAAGTTTATATTATATCAACACGTGGTGGCAGAGCCACCGAAACGAAACAGTTGGAGCGGCCCCACAGCTCAACACTCATAACGGGTTCAGTGGCCGTCGTCTCCCACTTGTTCCCGGTCGCTGGGAGGACCTAACTCCTCTGGAGATTGACATTGTCGATAATGGAGCTCAATGAGCTCTTGCGCAGCTTGGTACGACTCGACATCGACGATGTAGCGCTGGCTTGGTGATGAGGACGAGCTCAGCGCTCCATTGTCGTGCATGCCTTCGTCGTCACTGCCCGTGGCTGGCGATTGTACATACGAGCCCCGCTGACCTTTGACGACGGGGCTGCCGTTGTTGTTCTTCATTTTCTTGGACAGGTTTAAATATATGATGGGGAACATGACGTTCTTTTGCTGCCTGTGATCATTAGACTTGTTGTGCGGTGACAGCTTCTTCACTGGACTCGACGCCGTCGAATCGTGACTCCCAGCACTGGGAGGAGTCGCATCTTGCTGCGGTAAGTCCACTGCCAACAGGTTGGCCATGTGCAACCGTGTGGCCGTATCGTCATCTTCGTGGCAATTCCGGGTGCTGGACAAGGACAGATACGCCGGAGGCGACGTGCCGGTCTCGTTCCACATCTCTTTCGTCAACTGCTCCAGCGTTGCCAGAATACGACCAGCTTCTTCTCGATCCCACATGTGCTTTTTCCTCAGCTTAAACTTCTTCTGTCCATAGTTCTTCGGGATTCGTTTGCCATCAATCACGCCCGCGCACAGTTTCTTGGACACTCGCATGGGATCGCACTGAAGCTGAATGGCCAAGTAGCCACGCAGTCGAATGCCCGTGTAAATCGGAAGATATCCTTCCTCAAATGCCTCAATCAGCAGCCGTGCCAGCCGCTCCTCGGTTGACGTCCACTGTCCCTTCCGCAGGTAATCACTGCTGGCCTTGCGCTTCATGGGCGGCATAAGCTCGCTGTCGCTGCCACTCCCGCAAGCAGGATCATGCTTGCTTTTGCGCTTGCTCGTCGAAGGTGACAACAGATTGTCGTTCTCCGCTCGATGCACCTCATACTTGGCGTATTCTTTCGGGAACTCGCGCAACGGCGGAGTCACGTAGCCATCGTTCATGCCGGCTTGCAGCGACGTGCCACTTGCGGATTGCTGCTGTGGGCGTGGCAGCAGCACTGTCACGGGCATGGGCAGTACGCGTGGCAGCGCTCCCCCAGACGGCGTCGGCGTAAATCCTCGCAATGCGGAATCCCACGCAGTTGTTGCCGTGGCCTCACTGGCCGTGTCGGTACCGCTCGAGGTAGGTCGGCTCGTCAGCGTTAGCGGGGCACTGGGACTGGCGCCTGGACTCGGCTGTGGCGCGATGGAAGTTGCCATGAAGGCAGAGCGTGGAGATAGCGCCGCACGGCGTGACGTCCAAGGGCCTGCGAGCGCCCGTGCGATGCGATGCGTTGCTGTTGCTGTTGGCGCCTTGCCTTGCCTGCCGTGCGCTGCCTCCCTCCAAATCCAAGGCTGAAATGGAAAAACCACAGCAACCAAGGCTGGAATATCGAACTCCCCTATGCATGCAAGATATGATCCCCCGTGGAAACCGTTCAAATCATCGAAGGCAACTGGATGTTGAATCTACTTTAAAATTCAATACCCTGATAATTTGGATTATATAATGTGACAGCAGGCTGACACAGCAACTTTCCCGACCATCACTCTGTGGTACATGCACTCTGGACGTGAAGTTGTCTTCCTGGTTTCTTCTTGCTGAAGAACGCAAATGTTTGGGGACATCGAGCGACGACGATCATGGAGAGTGAAGAGGCTGAGCAGGATGGTCGTGTGTGATGGTGGCAGTGGAGGTGGCGGAAATGGATGGATGTGGGCATTAAGTGGCAGCAGCAACAGCAAGGGGGGTGACGGCAACTTGAGTTGCTTCAACCAATAGAAACATGCCATGCCACCAGAACTCCCTCAACGTACTTACACGCGCAACGACAATGCACCGACCAGTTTTGACAGGTATTTCAGCGGTAGATCCTTGACAAAAAAATTTGAATCGATATACTATATATTATTTTTGATTTTTGATAGAATAGTACCCGTCAAAACGGTTAGGTTCCAGCTTGTCACAATTCTTTGCTAATCATCATCAAGAAGCTGTCGTTCAAGTTGGTTGCTACATGTCGCTCCAGCGACGTCGTCGTCAATATGTTGGCGAATCCGCCTATGTGTCGGAGAGTTGATGAAAGCAACACATCATCATTGAGTGCACGACATGCGAAAGCGTTGGTGCACACAGGTGAAAGATTGCAGTCGGATTGCTTAACCCAATGCAGCCACCCCTGGGTTCCCATGGGTGCTGAAACGAAATGCATCATCAACACTGGTGAATTCGTCGTCAACGCTACAATAGTACAGTTTTGATCATGTGCGTCAAATCGGCGCAGATAATCGGCAACACTGTACTGATGGTCTCAATTGACATGATGTCGATTGAGACCACCAGAAGAGAAAGATGCGCAGCAGTTTTGCCGATTATCTGCGCCGACGTCGACGACATGGCGTAGTAAAGTGAAGTCCTGGCGTCAGTTTGTTCATCAAACCCGATATACATCCAACGAGTTAAATGATAGCGCTGATGACCACCGATTCCAGCTCCTGGTGGTGGCGGCAACGCGCGTCTTTCCGGCGATTGCGTGGCCGTGCTGAGTTCAATCAAGAATGTGCTGATGATTGCACTGATGATGCCCAGCGCTATGTATCTTCGAACCTGGTCATTCGCACGCCACCCATTTGAGTCCAATTTTGTTTTGTGCTGGATTGGCTGCCCTTTACCGGTACCCGTAGGCATCCATGGGTGTCGCATGTAAGTAGGCGGCCAGACACGCACACCATGAGTGCACTGCCTTCTGCAGCGGGAGAATCCACCAACGATTTGCTCGCTCACGGCGTACTGCAAATATCTCGCCCCCAACAGCCGACTGTCCGCCCGTCGTCGTGCGCTACTGTGGTGTTGCGACAATCGATCGCCATGGGAATGTGGCCAGAAAACTTTTGACGTCAAATGACGAGCTAATGGCGTTTGATGGTTTTGTTTGACCCGTGTGCATGATGCCTTTGCAGCTTCTAGGTTTGTCCTCCACGGTGGAGCCCACTGTTGCTGCTTGAATGTCGAGTTGTTGATGCTGCAGTCACTTCATCAAGAATGCCATTCTTGCCGAGTTATCGAACGGGTCTTCCTTGAGGCGATGACAGCCCACGTTGGGCTGGCGAGATTATCGCGATTCGACACAAGCGTTGTGTTGAGTTGTGTCGTGTTGTGATCACCTCAAGAACGCGAGCATCAGGCTAGTTCGAATTCTGCAGCAATCGCGCGATTGATCGGGCGTTGGTGAGCATGCCACGCATGCATGATCAATCAAGTGTCGATGGAAACCGGCATTGATCCAATTGGGTGTCTCGCCGTCACTTGTGGCGACTGAGCCAGGGCTCGAGCGCCACCATGCGCCATGCGCGCGCCAAACGAGTATTTGTGTGGCGTTGCCACTTGTCGCAGTGTGTCGACCCTGAACGAGAATGGATTCTCGAATCCACTGCGGCGGACGAGAAGCTGCCTTGTCAAGCCCACGCGTATGACTGGTGCGTGCGCGCGCCTCGCCTGCATGCGGTGCTATCCACACCAATGGTTTCAAATTGTTTGGCAATGTGAAGAGTTGCAATGCGAATGATGGAGCATAAATTACAATAGAGCTACAAATTGCTACACGTGCGCAAACGATCTCCATCCATGGGGCTAGTGTACGACGCAGCTCCTAGCTGTGGGCTGGGCTGCGGTCGTGGGTTGATTCTCATAAATTAGCCAGCGAAGCGTGTGGCAGGCTGGTTTGGGGCGGCGATCGACCTAGACGACGATGCTCTTGCCCGTCGAGATGTTGAGTGCCGATTGACGCACCGGACGGTTGAGCAACGAATTAACTCGTTCGAATGCAATTTTGAGCTTGCTGGGCTTGCGTACCAATCGACGACGCTGGGTCGATGGGCTGTTCTCGGCCTCACTCGAGCAGCTACTCGTTCCGTTGCTTTCGCTGCGCGTGATGGCCATCGGTTGGTACAGTCCATCGACGTCCTGTTCGTCCGAGAGGCGGCCAGGGTCGCTGATGAAGCTTGCGTTGTCCCAGACCAGTTCTTCGTGGTTCATGAACACGAGACTCACTGGCTTGGGCGCGCGCACCATGACTTTCTTGACTTCAGTGAGCGTCAAGTGCTGGACAGGGAAGCCGCCGACAAGCTTGAGTTCACTGCCAACGCGCAATTCCATTGGCGCGGTTGTGTCTTTCAGCTGGGTGACGAGGATGGCGCCGCTGCGCTTGCGCTTCAGCGTGAACGCCAGCGACTCCTTGCCATCCCAAAGAATCTCGGAGGTGCGGGGCAGCCCGATGACAGTCAGTCGGTGGCGGGTGACACGTGTAGATTGAGCTGTAGCGATGGTAGTCGTGGACGCGGGCATGATGGCTGCTGTTGCTGGTGGTGGCGATGGAAATGCTGTTGCGCTGATGGCCACGGAAGAGATCCAGCCACAATGGCGCTGACTGTTTGACGCTCTTCGGAGAGTCGGAGAGATTGCAAAATGGCGTGCCCGCTGCTGCGCCAGCGGCGCGCGCTCGATCACAATCACGGTTCACATCGTCAGCCTGTCTGCCACGCACAGAGGAGGCGGTGGTGGCGTGGTGAGCCCACAGCCCCAACGTGCAAAAGGCGTTCAAAGAATGCGGGGTGGCGGAAGATCGCCCTACCCCTGCGACGATTTTTGGGCCATGGGTTCCACTCTCAGGAGATGGGCAATCTAGCAAGGGCCAGGGCGGCGGCGGTTGAACTTAGGCGGAATGAATGTGTCTATGTTGCGGGGGCGTTGACCTGCAAGACCACATACCCTTCCAGCTCGCGGAGAGCCGTTGGACAGATAGTTATGGTCAAGAGACCTGTGAAATTGGATGAAATTTGCCCTGTCAAATTGTTAAAGTGACCCGCTGCCGCCAGTGTTACTCACATGTGATTGGCTGGCGCCAGTGTGAGTGTCAGGGTTGCGGGGTGTGCAGCACCAGGCGGTCTTCCCTCGAGAGAACGCGCGGCAGCCAACATGCAATTGCCGGCGACAATCGCATGGCGGGCCGCCAAGCGCTCGATGACACGCATTGCCTTGTCATATGCAGCAGAAAGAGACGCTAGGGTTTGCGCTCCCTCGGCGCTGCCCTCGTGCCCACCTCAACACCACCCCTCCGTCGGCGACGGTATGCACTGGAACCGGGCACCATCCCCCAGGTTTGAGCGGCATGGGCGAAGACAACTTCATGCCTGATGTGTTCACGACCGCGGTGGCGGCAATGCAATCAGGTTCAAAGTGGGCATGGGAAGGAAGGCAGGCAGGCGGCACGCAGGCAATGCCGAACGTTGAGGCGATGACCCGATGCGTCACTTGGGCTCTTCCATGGAAGGCGTGGGGTCACGAGCGCTGTCGCCATGGCCATGGCGCGCGTGATGCAGGGTTCCGGCAGTGGCGTCTGTGGCTGCGATGGACTGACGCCAGCGCGCGGGCTGGCAATGGTGCCACGCTTGGCGGCACTGGCGTGGCTCTGAGCCGAGGGAAGCGCAAGGCCCTGGTGCAGCTGCCGGCGCGAACTCATAGGGGCACGGAACAGCCACACGCCGCGATGCGAGCCCTGACATGACAGGCCGGCCATCCGTCGCACATGTGTGTCGGCGACGGCCTTTGGCTTCGCTCGTGGGTGCTGCTCACTTGACATCGCGATTTGGTGTCGCTTGCTGATGAGCGTCACGCCCGCCGCCGAGATGAGCAGTTCCGCTGGACCGCCAATGCCCAACACATGCGCAAGGCGCATCTCGAAAGCAGCACGAGGCTTGTTGCATTGTGAAAGTGTGTGACGCATGGTCGGTGGAAGAGCTCTTTGCTGTGCTCTTCAACACTCGCAACGTGGAGGTGGAGGGCAAGCGTTTTGGTCACCAAAACGCTATGCACGTGCGTCGAACAGCGGTGACTGTGGTCGCAGAATGAGGAATGCTGGCAAGGTCTCAGAGTGGTCCAACGCTGCTGTCGTGAACCTGCATTGGCGTAAGTGGCGGGCAATCCTCCTTTGCAAGCTATCACCAGTCAGAACGAACGACGATGGCGGGGATGAATCACCCACGTCCATCCCGTCCGGTTCGCCGTTATTAGTCTCAGTAACCATGCATTCGTTTCGGAACGCGTGCATTAGGAGATGATCGCTTCCAGGTCAAGTCAGATCGATCATGGCTGAGTTGATTACACGCACAGTTGATCCTTGCACGAGCATAGCGGCAGGACACGACAGCGGCTGCTGTCGAATTGGAGCATGAGATCCAAGCACGAGGTGGTGCATTGCCTACACGCGCCACGGGACAAGGCAGACTGCCTTAGTCGAAGCATTACACCAGGCCCGATGGACAGCAATGACTGCCATCGTGGTCGCCACGGCAGTGCCATGGCTGAGATGACATCCGAGGGCTTTGCCTCGTCCTGCTAATGGCAGGACAGGCCGCCATCACCACGACAGCCAGCCGTCAGTCAGCCAGCCAGGCGCGACATCGCGTCTCTGCGTGGCCGACCCTCCCAAGCGACGCGTTCCGGCGCGGACCATCTCGCTTTCTGCTGCTCTCGCTCTCATTGCTATTGTTCCTTGCGCTCTCCGTCATGCGCTGGCTGCTTGTGCCGCTGCTGCTGCTTAGCATTGCCCTGCTCCATACACGCGTGTATGCGCAATGGCTCATCCCTCAGTCACTTGATAGCAGCGGCTTCATCAGTGCATCCTGCTCCAGGCCATGTGGTCGCTACGAGATCTGCTTTGTCTACGAAGACGACGAATATTGCGCTGATTATTGCGCACCGGGGCGCTGCGACGACTCGACCGAGCTGTGCATCCTCCAGGGCGCGTCATGTAATGATCCTCCGTGCCTGCCGCGAGCCGTGTGCGAGCCCAAGTCACACCAGGCTAGCACGTCCACTGACACCTCGGCCATCGGGTCCTGTGGGCGCCTGTGTCCGGCCATTGCCTCGCCCGTGTGCGCCCGTCGAAGCGACAATACGCTCGTCTCGTATGCCAATCGCTGCTTCTTCGACTTGGCGCAATGCCTGCGTCCAACTCTCGTCTTCGTTGGTCCAGGAATTTGCGACATTGATGCCCAGCAGAACCTGCGCTACGATCCCATCGGGGCGATTGGCACTGCTCCAGTTCCGCATCCTGCGTGCGATGCTATCACGTGCGCGGATGTGCTCGACCCTGTGTGTACCAACAACGGCACGATGAAGAACATGTGCGTTTTCAAAAAGGCCCAATGCAGCACTCCACTGACGCTCTTTCGTCGTGGACCATGTGAGCCGGTGGAGCCGTTGGCACGCTGCCCCACTAGCTGCACCGAAGAATTCCAGCCCATTTGTGCTTCGAATGGTGTCATCTACGCCAACGAATGCTTGTTTCGCCGAGCCAAGTGCGACCGTAGCGGTCTGGGACTCAAAGCCAAGGACATGAACTACTGCCGTAGCACACGTAGCAGTGCACTCGACTTTCGTTCGCTTGAAGTTCCTGTTGTCTAACTATTAATTGGTTCAAAAACGTCACGACTAGTCTTGGGGCTCGCAGTCCTGCATATCCTTGGACCTATCCTTGGACCTGAGTTCTGGTTATCCGGTTCACACGTTCAGTGCATCCCTGGATGGTGCTGTTGATGGTGGTGCGCATGTGGATGTGGATGCATGGATGGTTGCGACGAGTGATGATGACCTTGCGGGTGGCCAAGAGCCACCATTGGATCCGATCCTCCGAAGCGTGGATCCATCATACCACTTGGCACAGCACGACCCCCTGAAAGCGTCTTCAGCTCGGTGATGATCCGAGCACACAGGTTCATATACGTGAAGGCGTTGCCATCGAGTTTCTGGAAGTCGAGAAGATAAATGTGCTGCTGCACCTTGTACAGCTGCAGGCCGATCTTGATGCTGGAGGCTCGGAATTGCTGTGCGCCCTGAATTTCGCGGCTTGCTGCCGCGAATGCTGGAGCTTGCCAGCGACATTTCACTCGATAAGGAGCCACAACCTTCCACTCAAAATGGAGCACATGCAGCGCCTTGTAGACTTCCGACATCACATGGGCAGGTTCCTTTTTTGACTGAATGCCAAGGTACCATCGACGACGTTTAGCTGCTGGAACGCCACTCGTTGGATTGTTGCCATCTTCGTATCCAGATGGGAGTGAGATGCCAGGCATTGGTGTCCGTTGGCCATGCATATTTTGGCGACCGCCGAAGTGACGGTTGTCACTGGACGACGGTGTAATGAGTGGGGACGCTGCCATGGGAATCGGCCCCCTACCGGGCAACAATAGGGTTGCCGCTTCTGGTGGAGCAAAAGCTTTCGGAGTGCTCTCGTGGCTGCGCACATCTCGTAATTCTGGGCACAAGCTGATTCAGCGACATATCTCATGAGAGGTAGGATGAGAAATCGGTGCGAACTTACCATCAATTCGAATCTTGGCGTTCTTATGGTCGAGAATGAGATCATAGATGACGCGAATCGCGGATGGCTCGCGCTGCTTCACGGCTTTGAGCAGTTGCTCACGGGTGATTCCTCCAGGAATATTCCAGCTCAAACACTGAGAGATGACTTCCTAATCAATCGTAAAAGTCTGGAATTGACCAACATCAGTGACGACTCGCATCTCCCTGATAAATAAGCCGGAAGGGATCCTCGTACCTTGTTCTCAACCACCTCTGGTGGGTGCTGCAAATACGGCGGCAGGTCGCACTGAAACCATGGATGTTGACGGATTTCAGGGATCGTGATGCGCTTCATTGGGTCAACCACGAGCATGCGTGGGATAAGGTCGCGTGCGAGCTCTGAAAGGTGCGACGGCAGACTGTACATGCCGCCACGTATCTTCTTAAATAGATTGGGAATGCTTTCATCATCGAATGGCAAGCTGCCACACAGCAGGGCATAGAGGATGACTCCGCAAGACCACACGTCCACTTCGGGGCCGGCATAGAGGCGCCCTGAGATAACCTCGGGAGCGGCGTAGTTGGGCGAACCACACGACGTGCGCAGGAAGTCGCCGTCTTCCATGATGTTCGAAAGACCGAAGTCTGCGATTTTGACGTTGTTGTCAGCGTCCAACAACAAGTTTTCGGGCTTCAAGTCACGATGCACGATACGATGGAAATGGCAATATTCGACGCCAGAGATGATCTGCTGGAAAAAGTGGCGCGCTTCCTCAGGGGACAACTGCAGATCCACAACCGACGTGAGTCAGTACACAAGGAACTGGTGATATAGCACAGAATCATCTAGAACGTACGCGGCCCTTGGAGACGATGTAGTCGAAGAGTTCACCACCAGCAACATACTCCAGCACCATGAAGATATCTGTCGGTGTGTCAATCACTTCGTATCTGAACACGACAAGCAGTGAATGACCCGATGCCAAGCATTCATATGAGTCCAGCGGTCATATTCGTACATCAACAAGTCTCACAACCACGACAACAACTTACAGACGAATGATGTGCGGGTGCCGCATCTTCCGCAGCAGTGAGATCTCTCGTCGCACTTTCTCGCCCATATCCAGCCCACGGATCTTGTTGCGATTGAGGATCTTGATCGCCACTTTGTGTCCCGTGATTTCATGGACAGCCACTGTCACACCACCAGACGCAGCCAGACACGCGGGTACATGTCAGCATTCTCCCAGCACACCGACACCAGCGCCCGACACTGGAAACCAACCACGGGATACAACCCCACACAACAGACAGCAGTCAACGTACGCTTCACTTTGCCGAAGGAGCCGATGCCCAGTGTCTTGCCGAGGCGATAGTGCGCCAGCTGAATCGGGACATCGCTCATGGTGGCTTCTTTACCTTGACGCCTTCAACTGCTCTCTCGCTGACCGTTCTGCTGTTGCACGGACTGAGAGCGACCGCGAATGTGGTGTCGTCGCGATCGCGATCGCGTCCTGGTTGATGTCTCGGCGTGTGCGTCTGTTGCTCGTCGCGTGCTCTACGTCCGCGCCCGAGCCGTCCGTGTCCACGTCGCGCCTCCTCCGGCTGCTGCGGCGTTGCGTTCGATTCTTCACTTGCTCTCTCAATGAGCGTGCCTGCCCCAACGTGCACGCCCGAGTGACTTCCCGGAAGCGGAGCTGTATTGTGCCCAACGGTGAAATACCGGTAGCCAGGGCGGTTTTGGCCCCCCTTCACAGCAGGTGGCAGGTTGCGCGGGTCGGCGGGTTTGGCGGTTTGGGGTTGTTGGATCGCAACCCGGCGACGTCACCCGGCCGCACGTGGTTGCTGCTTGGGGTGGGCGTGCCCCGCCCCTGACGTCGCCAGTTGAGCGTGACCCCAACCGGAACGAGCGGCTCCAAGCACCAGCCAGACCCCAGTCGAGCTTTGACTCCGCCAGTCCCCCACCGACCACCAGAAGAAAGGCAAGTGCCGCGCCATGGAGCCGCCATCGATTGGCCGGTGGTTCCGCTGGCTGGCTGTGCTAGGTACTGACCTTCCTGTGATGTTGTAGATGTTGCGCCATTTGGCTCTTCGTGCCGCTGTTGCCGCGGCCCCTGCCCGCCGTCAGGCCGTTGCCAACAAGAACCTTGTTGCGCGCGCGTACTCGTCGGTTGATTCGTACAAGAACCCGCGCAGCGAGCGCTTCTCGATGACCAAGGTGCGTCTATCTCTGTTCCTGGGCTGGTTGTGTTGAGTCGGTGATTGACTGGTAATGTGTGGGATGCGCTCAGATCGTTGGCACCATTGGCCCTGTCTCGGAATCGAAGGAAATGGTGCAGGCATTGACCGATGAGGGTCTTCGTATCATGCGCATTAACTTCTCCCATGCCGAGCACGACGAAGCGCTCATGCGTATTGAGAACTTGCGTGCGTGCAAGGGCGTTCACTGGTCGGCGAGCCAAGATTTCAACCTTCGCGCCGTGTTGTTGGACACCAAGGGCCCAGAAATCCGCACGGGCAAGATGGCCGGCGGCAAGAAGATCCTCTTGGAGACGGGCAAGCACATCACGCTCACCAACGATGAAGCCTTCAAGACGCAGGGCACTCCCGAGAAGATCTACGTGACCTACAAGCAGCTCGCTTCGACCGTCAAGGTTGGCGACACTGTGCTGCTTGCTGATGGTTTGATCCGCCTGACGGCCGTCGCGGTGGAAAACAACGAAGTTCGCTGCCTCATCAACAACACTGAAGAACTCGGCAACACCAAGGGCGTCAACCTTCCAGGTCTTATTGTCGAGCTCCCAGCTCTCGCTACCAAGGACAAGGAAGACCTTGAGTTCGGTGTGAAGAACGACATTGACTTCATCGCTGCGTCGTTCATCCGCAAGCCAGAAGACGTGCTCGAAATCCGTGAATTCGTGGACCAGTGCATGAAGAAGTACTGGCCAGTTGGCCACCCAGCCCCAAAGATCATCTCCAAGATCGAGAACTTCGAGGGCATCACCAACTTTGACTCGATCCTTGAAGTGTCGGATGGCATCATGGTTGCCCGTGGTGATCTTGGTGTTGAAGTGCCACTGCAGAAGGTGCTCACGTACCAGAAGCACATGGTGGAGAAGTGCAATGCCGTCGGCAAGCCAGTCGTTGTCGCCACGCAGATGCTCGAGTCGATGATCAACAACCCACGCCCAACCCGTGCTGAAGTGTCGGATGTTGGCAACGCCGTGCTTGACGGTGCTGATTGCGTCATGCTCAGCGGTGAATGCGCCCAGGGCAAGTACCCAATTGAGTCGGTGCGCACTATGATGACCGTTATTAAGGAAGCTGACCAGCTCCTCGAGCGCGGCCACTTCGAGTTCGAGTGGGACCCAGCTACGTCGGATGTCGAGTCGATCGCCAGCTCGGCTGTCAAGACTGCGCACGAAATGAAGGCGAAGCTGCTCATCGTGCTCACTGACACGGGCTACACTGCCCGTAAGGTTGCCAAGTATAAGCCAACCGTCCCAGTCATGTGCTTTACGCCATCGCGCAAGATCGGCCGTCAGCTCCAGATCCACCGCGGCTTGTATCCTGTCGTTCCTGCTGACCAGACCCGTCGTCCAACCACGGCCGAGGCCATCGTCGATGCCAAGAAGATGGGCTGGCTCGAGTCGGGCGACCGTGTCGTCATCTTGAGCGCCGACACTCTGTCGGAAGACCTTGGCAAGCAGATCGTCATGCGTGTTGCCGACGTGGCATAAATCAAACGGCGGATACTTTCGTATTGAGAACCTTGCTAGTCAATAATGTATCGCATAATTCCTGCACTTCCTATTGTCCTCGAGCTGCAGAATCCTGCTGGGCGTTGGCTTCTTGCATCATTCGCTCCTTCAGCGAAAGTTTTCGCTGTCCTTGCCCAAGCGTACTGCTTGGCCTCCGTGCAGCTCCCGCAAACACTTCTTGCAGTATCTTCGTTGTGACGTGACTATCTGCGGCTGCCAGCAACCATTCCTCCAGACGTGTTCGACCAGCGACTGCTCCAATGACAGAGAATGCGTTGGAGGATTCCACTCTACTGACTAAGTCTTTTCCATCTCGAAAGCCAACCAGCGATAAGATCAGTGCTGCAGCTCGGGTCGAGTGAAAATCTTCCCCGCGCAACTCGTTCTTCTCGCGCAATCGTTTAAGGCATCCTGCCACGATTCGAGCAGCTTGAGCGCAAACCTTCCCGTTCTTGTTATGTGCATACGCTGCCGCACTATCAACCAGTTCCAGACAAGACGAGAACCCGATCATCTTGTCGATGGCTTCTAATGCTGCATCACGCAAGAAACGCTTCTCGCATGCAGAGCGGCGCAGTAAAACGTCGACGAGTTTTCCTTCAGCAAGAATCGGAGCCATCCGCGCTCGACCAACAAATTCGAAGCACTCTGCTACTGAGAGCATGGCATTCTTGGACACCACAGAGCGAAGGTTATCGCAGGCAAGATCGACCGCTGCCACATAAACCGGCAATTGCGCGTCGATTAGAATGTCTTTGTTGTGGACGACGGCTCTTCTTATCGTCACAACAGCCTACGCAAGTCACTCAGTGCTCAACCATCTCGCAAACAAACCCATCTCTTCCCATTAGATAGCTTCGTTACCTCATATTGCTCAAACCAATCGCCTTCTTCTTGCAGCGTGTGGATAGCGCGTTGAACTTCCAGTAGTGGATCATCGAGTTGCGTCAATTCTTTGGTCAGCAGCACAACCGCCGTCTTGTCCTCTACATAGGTGATATCCACACACATTTCCAATCGAAATCGCATTATTTAGTGCTTGCAATCCACATGACAGCAACACCTCGCACCGTCAATCAAGCCGTCAGCCTCGCTCATCTCGTTCACTTGATCCTCTGTCGGGTTCGTGGGCGCTCGCCGTTGCTCCTCCGCACACTCGGCCTTTCTGCCGCAGCGCACACCCTTGCGCGTGGTAGATTCCTCTTGAGCGCACGGTTCCGCTGCCGTCATCGGCGCAATGGCTTGTGTTGGTGTCGGCGCCCCCGCCATTGTCATCTCCTTCCGCGCGATTTTCGACTGCACCAACTTGTTGCACTTTTTCGGGCGTGACCAACATTCCCAAACTGATCTTATCACCCATCACAACCCATACCGGGGAAAAATGGATTTTTGAGATGTTTGCGAGGGTACCTCCAGTTCGAAGGGTTTTTGGCGCGTTAACTTAATGAATACGGTATCTACACCTCAAGTGAGACTGATGCTGGATCCGTTGACGGTGCGGCCGACGGCATGGCGTCGACCACTGAGGTGGCGGCCGGACGGCTGGAGCGCACACGTAGGATACTGCCACTGATGCACGTGCTCGGTGGAGATAACAAGAACGACACTGTGTGCAACAGATCTTGGCGAGCCGCTGACTCAACTTCTAAGAAGATGGAGTTGACACGCACGCCGGATATGCGCAAGTCGACAGCCAGCGACTGGGTCATCGATTCAATGCCTGCACAAATGATTCTCGTCCTTCTGTGCCATCACCATGAACAAATGAGATCATCAGCACGGTATGGTGGTGGTGGTGATGTGTGGATGACTTACGCGTCATCGCCTTCGGGAACAACGTTGATGACAGCGCCACCACCGCCTGAGCTGAAAAACATCTTGGTAATCGAGGTTGACAGCTCCAGTAGCAGTGCCCTGCAACATCGAACACACATGTAAATAGTGTTAGGAACAGAAGACTGGTATGTAGGACAATGAAGTATCACTCACGCGCTGGAGAGCAAGGTGGAATCACTTTGACTGGTGTTGGCGGATTCGTCCAGATCCCCGTCGTTTTCCGTTGGGCCACTGGGTGTAGGGGCGTCGCCACTAAGAGCAGGCTTGTCGTTGCTTGCTATGGTACCATCCTTGGCATTCGACACAAAATTGATCAAGAAATCCACATGCGGAAGCTTCGTGGAGACGTTGGTGGCCCAGTCATCAATCGCTTTACGCGTTTGAAGGGTACAAAGCATCGGAAGCATCATGCCTCGGTTCAATGAGTCCGCTGACTCGGCATCGGGAAGCCGAGCCACGTATGATGCAGTGAACTCGTCCATTGTCGTCACATTCCTGCATCAAAAAAGGAAATGCTTAGGTAATGCTTCCATCAAACAGACACAGAAAGTCGGACGTACTGGAAGGTTACGACGACGCTCGCTCCGACCATCCATAGATGATTTGCCAGGCTTGTTGCAAGAGGATGGTCACCACCAGTGATAACAACCTGAACCGGATAATCACAGCGTGAGAATTACTTGCCGAGGCACGCGTAAGCTCCGGTCGCTTACCATTTTGTTCAGCAACACTGCTTGCCATTGAGACCCTTGATCTTGGTAGGACGCATCCGTTCCAACCGAGAGAACGTCACTGGCAGAACGCGCTTTCTTTCTCCGGTTTTCCAGATCTTGAAGGGCTTGCACATGATCTTGTACCTGCATGAGCGGTTGATTGAACGATCCTGTCGGGGTCGATGATGGCGTAGATTTCCCGTTAAGGTCATGCTCGTCACCCAACCCCACTGATTGCGTCGCTGCAAACCCACGCTTGACGCCGTTCATTGCAGCCACATTCGCCATCGCTGGAGAAGCTGCATGCAAGTGCGCATCTGCGGCCATCGAGGTTGCCATTGACGCATCACTGGACTGGGACGCCGCCGTCAGCACGCCAGCCGCCGCAGCGGTGGCTGCCGAGTGATGCTGCATCTGGTACAAGCCCATGCTAATCTCGTGCCGGATGTTGCATCTCCCTTCACGCATACTCTGCAGGAACAACTGCACCGCAATGTCGTCCTCTGTCTCGCGTTTGTGCTTGAGCAGCAGCATAAACTCTGGGTGCTTGCTCATCAAGTGGTTTTCGATCCGACCTCGTCGACAATTCAAGCGACTCCACATCTTTGTCATGTCGCGGCCACCGCCGGTCGGGTCGTCGCACAGCATGCACACGACCACGTCGCGCGGATCGTGGTTGATGCCCAGAGCCTGCCGACTGCCATTCAGGTCCCCGAGACAATCCAGCGCACCACGCTTCGTGCTCAGCTCCGCATCTGTCAGTCGCTTTTCCATGATAGGCAGTGAGTGGAGCCAGCGCTTCTGGAACGTGAAGATCCGCTTGCGCGACGTGCTGCTCCCACCACCAGCACTGGAGCTCGTGGCGCCGGGTTTGGCGCTGCTGACACCGGGATCGCTCGTGTTGTGCGGCTCAGACTTGTCAGCCGCCGGACTGGACACAGCTCCTGCTGTGTCGTCCATCGCCGGAGCCTCGGAGCCGCTGTGGCTGGCAGCAATCGCCGGCGCCGGCACGCGGTCGTCCTGCTTGTCGTCCATGTCGGCCGCTTCCAGCGCTGCAAACACCATCAGCCCGCCGCCACCTTCACACGCTCAATACCTGTCACAACCGATACCAACATTCCCAGATTAGATTTGACGTTAGGTTGCTCAAAGAACACAAATAACACTCTTAAGCACAACGCCACCCTGTGATCAATGTGAAGATGTGATTGCTGCCTGGCTGGAAGTTTAATTAAGATCTCTGTGAACGCTTCTGTCGATATCATCTCCACTCTCTTGCTCAGCACTCTCAACCAATTCAGAGAGACAGAGAAAGAAACGGAAGTGTAATACGTCCTAGTGGGGACACGTTGAAGTATCAGCCTCCGCAAATAGTCGAGTTAGCAATTGCGGTGCGAATGGGAGACTCTGGTCTGCATGGATGCTGGTCGACCCTCGCTACATAACTCGGCGAGGTGTGACGTGTATGGGAACATGAATATGTACGTGTTACTCGCACGCAGAACACCAGGAGGTGCCACATGCGTGGGAGAAATTGTCGATGTGAGCTGGGCGATGCAGTGCGTCTTGGACGAGTGAAAGGTGCCACTGAAGAGGTTGTTGGTGTTACCGATGCAGTCAGCTCGCAGGTACCCAGGCACCAGGTTCAGACACTCGATAACACAACGGTCCACATCCAGCTCGAAGCATACCTTCCCGGGTTTATTCAGCATGCGATGGCGCAGTCCAACATCGCCCCCTGGATATCTTCTTTCTTGGAGCTGGGAATGAAGGTTCGCAGGGGCTCAAGTTGGAAGTGTCGTGAGTCTCAATCAACTCGCGATATCTGTCCCCTTGGGTTCACTGGTTGTCCTCGAGGCACCACGCGCGTGGTCATGAACTCGATACGTGAGATTGAAGCAGCGTTCTTCACCCATCGAAGTAACCCATCGTCGGGCCTCGCTTACATGTCAGGAGCAATTAGAACGCATACAGTGTACCATAAGTGAGCAGAGAATTACGGAGCATGCCCACAGCGCAGCGGATGAGGTAGGGGGCTGCAGTTGCGAGTCAGAAAGCCGCACGTACTCCTGTTCACCGTTAATTCCAGCTGCTCATCATAAAGTACCCTACATGCTCATATTTTGTGCCTGCACTGACAACAACATCGTCGATCTGAATTGCTCGCTCGCGTACACTTGGCATGTCAAGACTGACGAACGGTCGCATCGCACATGACCACCGCGAACACGTTGAGTAGATGGTGAGATACACTGACACTTAGATCAAAACGAATGGCTCTTGCGACAGTGGCAGCTCTGGACCGCATACTATCGTGGTGACTATTTTCAATCCCTTGACTCAGGGTATTTGCTTGTGTGAACATCACTCATTTCCGCCTAACGGTGCGATGCGATGGCCAGCGGTTCCCAAGTATGTGTAGCGCGAGCCATCGCGCTTGGCACAATCCAAACGCTATCTATTCTTGTCGCGTCGAGACCACATGAGTGACACCGCCGAAGCATAGCGCACTTAAAACGCACAATCCTTTAATAGTATTAATGACAGCTAGATGATCGTGATCTCAGTCAAATCAAACCTGAGAATGTTGGTATCGATTGTGAAGTTTTAAGCGTGTGATAGCAAATGTAGCGCCGACATCGTTCGTGAGATGTTGGCGAATTACTCAGGAACCTCACTGGCGGGTGAGAAAACCTGTGTGGCTCTAAAATTTAATTGTTGGACCAGTTGGCGGCGGCGTCCGCCATTCGATTGTACATTCTTCGATGGTGCGTTCAGGTGCACATGCGAAAGCCAGCGCGTAAGTCGTGGGCAATGTTGAAAGCCTGGCGAAGGCTGCTTGACTTTGGTTTGCGTCCTTGTTGTAAATATTATAGGACAGTTGACTGTCCCCCATCACTTCAAGCTGACCGAGCTTCGCCCCTGCATCTGGATAGACCATAGACGAACAGGAAGATTGCAGATAACGTAGATCGTGTGACTTCACGAGTCCCCGACCGCATTGATATTAGTGTTCACATCGGAAATCATACTTCATAAGTAGTCGCTATCACGGCCGCATGAATACGAATATTGATGGCTTGTAACGCGACTCTAATGATATGGATCCGTGCTTGGTAAGAGCTAAACGGAATCAAAAGAGCGTGGAAGGGCAGAAACTCATTGATAGAGGCATCTCACGTGACAAGCATTGACAACAGGTATTCCGTGTTCATCACCGCAACGGATTGATCTTTGTAAACTATCATAGTTATCCGGTCTCTACCGTAGCGATAGGTGGTACTACGTAATAGACCAGTCAACCATCCACTCGAACAACGTGCACACGAAAGCAACACGGTTTGGTAGTTCTCCTGGGACGAAAGTGGATGGCTCTTAAAATTGACAACTACACTCCTCTGTCATCTAGAAAAAAATTGGTGTGCAGCAGCACTTGACAAACAAATGATTTTGATACGAGAAGAATACAATCAATGATCATGCAGAAACTGACACAGAGACCTTCATAATTCGGACGTATGGGTGGATGCTGCACAACTGCTCAAAACGAATCTTGACCGTTGCTGCGTCTGGTGACATAGTTCGATAAGCTGTAGCAGTAGAAGTCCCCTCACGTCCATCTTGTTTTGCTTACTGTCCGAACAAAGCGGAACCCGAAATTCCATGCCGAACCAGGTGCTTGACCGGAGCCCTCGGCCGGACCAGTCGGACATGGGCCCAGAGTGAAAGCAGTATCAGGAGGCGCCGCATCCAGTATGTGCTAGGTGGCCAATAAGAAGACCGAACCCGTCGTGAAGCGTCTTCGTTTCCTATCCGAGATATTCTTGGCCAGTCCTCGTTCCGCTCACTCGTCTATCCCGTCACAAGCCGAAAGAACCTCTACAGCACAACACGGCATTCTTTTGTGGTGCTGCAATGAGGCTTGAACGACACTTCAAGAGCGCAAACGCTGTGCTTCCATTTGCCATGCGCGGACCCAAACGACCGTCTGGCATTAACGACGCAGCAGTCAAGGTCGTGCTCTCCCATCGTGGCATTCAAGTGGCCTGGGTATTCGTGTTTGTCGCTGCCTCATCCAGTGGTCTCTTCTTGCTTGCGACGGCCTACGTGTATCTTACACACAACAGCGACGGTGATGAAACCATGCTTCAATGGCTGGCAGAGTATTACTTGAATCACGACCCGATCCAGTTCCTCCGTGTCAACCGCAAGGCAATTGGCGTAGGCTACTTGATACCAGCTTTGCCGTTCTTGTTCTGTTGCGTTTACATGATTTGGCACTCACTGCGGGCAAGAAGGCTCTCCTTCGGCGGTCGGGCCACTGCGGGTCTGAACAAGAATCAAGTCGTTACCGATGTAATAGCCAAACGCTCGCGTCCTTGGCAGCAGTGGTGGAACCGACCAGTCTCACTGCTCCGAGCCGTGCTTGCAAAGCGGGTCCAACCATTCAGCATCCGTGGCAAATACTTCAAGCAGAGAGTCGTTGTCGCAGAGTTGCTCGAGATCGCGCTCCAGACCATGCAGGCGTACCGATACAGCGAGTCCATCAGCAGTCGCTTTGTCAATGCCTGGTGTGGCTCCATTATTCTGGTCAACTGTTGGTCAGAGCCCTTGCTTCGGTACATCACCGTTCGTTACCATGAAAATGCACTTATGGAGCGCCTTCAGTGTGTTCTGGTTGATCAATTGCTGGACTTCCTGTGGGGCACGACGCTGCAGCTCTTTTTGATTTGGCCGTACATCCAGTTGTTCCATGCCTACGGGTTCAATACCGAAGACGACGCCATTTTTGACAAAGAATTTGAGACGGTCAACCGTGAGTTGATGCTGATTTTCGTGACTTCGTGGCCCAACTATGTCTTCAATATCTTCTCGTTCGTGTCGTCAGCCTTGACACTCAGCAGCCTGTGTGCGATGCTTCGAGAAGGGGAACAAGCACTGCTGGAGCACGAGAAGAACAATGCCCACGCGCATGACATTGGAGGCGTGCTGTCACATCCGTGCCCCGCACTACAGTTCCTCACTCGAGCAGCCATGATTGCTATCATGATCCACGGCGTGATCGTCTTCGTGGTGTCGCTGGCTGCCGGTCGGTACTTGTATCCAACAGAGAACAATGTCGCATTCTGCCAAGACCGCGTGTATCCATGGTTTACGCTGGCTGAATCATGCGTTGGTCGACAGATAAACTGCACAGCTAGTGGTATCACTGGACGGCGCGAGGAAATTAGCGCCGCTCTAGCTGCTGTTGATCCCAACCTCGTGCTGAAACTGGGATTCTGTGATTGCCCAGCCCTGGAGATTCCGGTCGAGGCCACAGGATTCCATGCTGTCACCAACTTGCGTCTAGTCAACTCCACACTGGCGACATGGGGGTCCGATGCGGCCATCAGCGACGCCGCGTTCCCACAGCTCACGACGTTGCAAGTGTCTAGCGTGATCTTTGCATGCATTCCGATTGGCTTGTTCCAAGAGCCGCTTCCGAGCAAATTCGAGTGGATCTTTTTCTCCGACACCAATGCCGGCGTTTTTTTGGACGTGGTCGGAGACTCGTGGAACAAAGTGATTTACTTTGACTGCTACAGCTGCGACCTGCTGCACATACCAAGGAGCGTCAGATCCATGTACCGCTTGAGCGAACTCGTGTTGGAAGACAGCTTGATTCCCAACGTAACGCTCGATGATTTGGGGATCAGTGTCCATACCATGAACCTGCTCTTGCTTGATGAGAATCCATCGACTGCCATCGCCGACGAAGTGTGGGCAAGCACATGTGACTCCTTCTGGTCAATTTCACTCCAGAACACCAACATCACTGAGGTACCGGACCTTCTCAGCGTTCGATGTACGCCAAATCTGTTGGATCTGTACATGTACAAGACACCTGTATGTGAGGACCCACCGGAGTGGATCATTCCACTGGTGACCTGCAAGGAAGCAGGTTACATCGCGTCGCTGCAGTGGTAGGCAACACTGTCAGAGCGAAGAAGCACCTAAGGAGTGTCGGATTTCGATTCCCATGGCGGAGCTCAATCGAATCGTGTTGTAGGTAGAATATATTCTGCCACCAATTGAGCGATACTTTGACCATTGCTTGCTTGTGGTGGCTTGTGCCAGGTAAACATCGAGGTTGTGCTCAACAATACGAGCTCTGCGAACAACGCTGGATATTCCAGTGGTAACCATGCCGGAACAACACAGCCTTTACACAGTTTCCCTGAGAGTTGTCGGTCCTGTGCGCCACACATGGCGACCGCGGGCACCTCACCGACACTCTGGATGCGTGGTGGAGGCGTCATTGCAGCACAAGAAAGTCTGCATAGTCCCGGCTTCTGTAGATACGTCGAACAAGAATATTCAGCGACCAGCTCGCTTGCTTTATTGGCCACTGAGAGGAAGAAATGAGCCAAGTTAGGCCGATCAGACAAAGCTCTCTTGGTCCAGAGGAACTAGAAGCTACTATTGCTTCAAAAATAAGTGCGCCCAAAATGTCGTAGGCATAACCCCAACCCGAACAATTCCCAGCATGATCCTCAGCACACCGATGCTCTGATGTTGCGAGTCGCCTCGACGACTGCGGCGCATGGCGTCAACGAGTGCCAACAAACTGCAATTTCCATGAGATCATGACAGGCGACGTTCCGTTTTATGCGTGCGTGATAGATCACCAGCGGTACTTGCTAAATTCCAAGGAACGGGACCAACAGCAGACAAAGTTGCTGAGCGATGAGGAAGGCTTCATCCTCTGCAAATTTGGGCGCAACCATTTCGTGGCTCATGCTCCGCTTGTGACGGTCGTCGCTCGCTTCTTGTCGGCCGAGCTCAGAAAAGTAGGAATCGACGGGGGCGATAGTGAAAACGATGGCATACGATATGTTGGTGCAGTTTGCCATCACTCAAAGCCTGGTCCTGCTCTAGACTGCCGCATCCAATGTCCTACGCTGCCCAGCGGAGTACATCATCACTGCTCGTACGCGACGGTCATTGGGGGTATGCCATGACAGCATTTCAATTTTCTCCAAAACAATGGGAGAAGATGGTATGACTGATTGACATATCTCCAAGATATGAAACGTAGTACTTAGCAAATTGCGACGGTGGCCGTTCGCACGGTACGCGCATTCTAGAATCTTTTCTCACTGATAGCCGGGAAGCACTTGTCGATCAGACAGCTTCGATTGATTCCTTCAAGCAATGCTGCTTGATATGGTCGTTCGCTTTTGATTTGAGTGGAGGTTTTACGATCACTGTTCGCTTCCAATTGTGGCGCCGCGACGAAGCATCTCGAGGAAAGCGTCATCCACATTTCACCTGGGGATTCTCGATTCAGACTTGCTCAGCTCACCTCTTCGTCTCGTCGTCTGATCGCAGGTGTTGTCGGGCCACATGACGACCATCACAGTCCGCATTCACAAACGAGCTGCGCAGATGGCTAACTGCGCTGACCCTTTGGTCAGCGTGGATGACCCTTTGACCATTGCCAGCTGGACGCTGGGAGACGACTGAAGAGGGCGCACCAGTCGAACCGACCACGATGCTGGGGGCAGCAGTGATGGAGTGCCACTCCGAGGTGTGTATTAAATTGTCGCGCACGTACGTGTTTGTGATTGGTGCCGTTGTTCGTAGCGATGAAGTTGCTCGATATAATTGTAAGAAATGTTGCTGTTCGTACACAAATGAAGTTGCCATTCCCTATGATTTCTTCCACAGCCGCTTGGATGTGCCGCGTGACGATGCGCTTCCCCCTCACGTGCTGACATGGTACGAGTGCTCTGATGTGGTCTACTTAGTTGGAGATAAGCACTACAGTCGTGGTTCGTCGCACAGAAGCCTGTCGAGACGCCTGTGTGTCTCAAACGAGCGATGTCGATGAAATTCCCCGATGAAGGGAATTCACTGAGCGCCAACCTCGAGACGAGCGTTGGGTTAATTCGAACGAAATGGACACGATTCCATGAGGAGATCATCTCTGCGAATCCCGACTGCTGTGGTTGGGCTCTACTGGCAAATACGGCGTGGAACAGCGATATTGGTTCGGCCGACGAGTGGCGGAGACTAGCGTGTTATCTTCTTGAGTCGAGGGCTACTCGAACATGTCAAGAGTCATGCTAGCGTGTCCAGTGTCCTATTGCTAACTACAATGATTCATGATTGCCAGATCTTGCTTGATGATTTTGACACGCCACAGTTGGAAACAGATGCGCTTCTAGAATGTGATTGTTACGGTAGTTCAAGGCAAGGCAAGGTCACTCGATGTATCTCCAACGTTGTGAGTCGAGGGAATGCATTGTTACTGACGGCGGCATCAACTCCCCACGATTCCAATGTCAAATTGATGAAGAGCAAGTTGGTGACGGTGTGAGATCGCGTAATGTCAGCAGGAATCTCCAGCACGGGGCAGGATCGGAACTCGAGCTTTGAGACGAGGTCTGGGTCAATTGCACCGAGAGCAGCACTGATTTCGTCACGTCGTCCAGTAATACCAGCAGCTAAGCAGTTGATTTGCCGGCCAACGCACGACTCAGCTTGAGCAAACCACCGATACACGCGATCTTGACGACATGCGACGTTCGCTTCCACTGGGTAGAAGTTGCGACCTGCAGTAAGTGAAACCACAAAGACAATCACGCCGTGGATCATAATGCCCCCCATGACAGCACGAGTGATAAATTGGACCACTGGACGTGGGTGTGACAACGCGACTTTGAGATCCTGCACTCGAGCATTATTCTTCTCGTGATGCTGACGACACGAACGAGAAGATATTGAAGACGTAGTTGGGCCACGACGTGACGAAAATCAGCATTAAAATTCGCGTCGCATTGTTTCGAACTGCTTGTAGAAGTTATCCTCAGCATCGGGATCTAGCGTTTGTTGACAAAACAATTGGACATACGGCCAAATCAAAGAGCTGCAGCGTCGTGCCCCATAGAAAGTCAAGCGGCTGGTCAACCAGCACGCACTCAAGGCACTCCAAGCACGTTTTCATGGTAACGTACAGAAATGAACCGAAGTACAGGCTTAGAGCAGCAGTTGACGAGGATGATCGTGCCGCACCAGGCAGATTACAGATGGACTTGCAATATCGGTATGCTTGCACGGTCTGAAGCGCGATTTCAAGCAGCTCTGCGAGGACGATTCACTGTCTGAAGTATTTACCACGAATGCTGAATGGCTGCACCCACTTGGCAAGTATCGCGTCAGTCAGACACGATACCAGCAAATCTGTAACTCTCGATGCAAATGTCGCTCGCTAGATTTCTCAACCGGAGAAACGCGATCTCTATGGCATGCAGTGTGATGTGCTGGGCTGGAGAACGAGACAGCAGACTGCCCTACCACGAAAGTGCCGCGAGGTATCCAGCCTCTCCACAGGTAACGAGCGGAATGAGCCACTCTGGTGGCTCGATGCATAGGGGCGTGTCCAACATATACAAAGCCAGCAGATCGGGCGTGCATCGATCGACTATGATGTCGGGCACTTCAGTCATGTTGGTGTGCTGGAGCGACATCGACCAGAAGTAATTACACATAATTGCCCAGACATCATCCGCGATGCTTGTCACTGGATTGTTATCGAGAGAAATCAAGTATACGCTGTCTGTGCTGGCCCCCAAGTCATCGACGGTCACGTTTGTAATCAAGTTGCTGTCCAAGACAAGCTCACCCAGGCGATACATCGATGCAACGCTCACTGGGATGTGGGATAAGTCACAGTTGGCACAGTCGAAGTAGATAACCATGTTCCACGAATTGCCGACCAAATCCACGAACGTGTTCGCGTTCGTGTCGTGAAAGTAGATCCACTCGAAGTCACCTGGCAGTCGCTCGTGGAACAAGCCGCTCGGGATGCTTGCAAACGTACCTCCAATGTCGTGAGAGCCGGAAACGTAGTGTTGCTGATAGCTGCATCCGATCCCCATGATTCCAGCGTCAGGTTGACGAAACGCAGATTAGTCACAGCATGAAACCTTGTGATCTCGACTGGGATTTCCAGAGCAGGACACTGACAGAACTCGAGCTTGGACACAAGACCTGCGTCAATGGTGGTGAGTGCGGCACTGATCTCTTCTCGCCGCCCAGTGATATCGCTGGCCGAGCAGTTAATCCGTCGACCGACGCATGACTCAGCTTGGGCAAACCACGGATACACACGATCTAGACAGAATGCCACATTCTTCTCCGTTGGATACATGTAGCGACCAGCTGTCAGTGAGACCGCAAAGACAGCCACACCGTGGGTCATGATCGCAATCATCAGCATGCGAGTCCCGAATTGAACTGATCGTCGTGGGTGCGACAACACGACTCTCAGATCATGCGCCCGCGCGTTGTTCTTTTCGTGCTCGAGCAGCGATCGTTCCCCCTCTCGAAGCATGGCACACAGCCCACTGAGCGTGATGGCTGATGACTCAAACGAAAAGATGTTGAAGACATAGTTGGGCCACGACGTTACGAAGATCAGCATCAGTTCACGCTGCATTGTCTCAAACTCCTTGTAGAAGTGCTGTTCAGCGTTCGGATCCAGTGTGTAGGCGTGGAAAAGCTGAATGTACGGCCAAATCAAAAAGAGCTGCATCGTCGTGCCCCACAGGAAATCGAGAAGTTGATCAACCAACACACACTGTAGGCGCTCCATTAGCACATTTTCGTGGTAACGTACGGTTATGAACCGAAGTACAGGCTCGGACCAGCAGTTGACCAAAATGATGGAGCCACACCAGGCATTCACAAATCGACTGCTGATGGACTTGCTGTATCGATACGCTTGCATGGTTTGGAGCGCGATTTCAACTAACTCAGCCACGATCACTCGCTGCTTGAAGTATTTGCCACGAATGCTGAATGGTTGGACCCACTTGACCAGCACGTCTCGCAACAGTAGGACGGGGCCAGACCACCAATGCTGACGACCAGGGCGCATGGCTGTCCCGCCGAATTGTGTTTTGTTCAGCGCTGGTGAAGGATGTCCACCAAACGAGAGCCGTCGCGCACAAATGGAATGCGAGATCATGTAAAGACAGCAAAACAAGAACGGCAGAGCAGGTATCAAGTAGCCTATGCCAATTGCCTTACGGTTTGCGTGGAGGAACTGGATCGGTTCATAATTCAGATAACTTTCTGCGAGCCACTGGAGCATGATGACGCCGTTGCTGTCGTTGTGCGATAGGTACATGTAGGCCGTCGACAGCAAGAAGAGTCCACTGGAAAACGCGGCCACGAACAGCAGCACCCACGCGATGTAAATGCCACGACGAGATAGCACAACGCTGACGGCGTTGCCGAGCCCTGTCGGTCGTTTAGGCCCACGTGTGGCAAACGGAAGAACAGCATTGACGCTCTTGATGCGTGGTTGAAGCTTCATGACAGCGCAATGCAGCACAGCGCGTTCTGTTGTCGGAAGGTGTGGTGGATTGCAAATTGAGCAGGCCGCGGCCAAGAATATCTACTCAACACCAATGCCAACAAACAAACAACAAACACGCTGCGCTGGAGGAAATACCAGTCTTAAAAGCACCGAAGATCGGTTCCAGAATTGATCTGCATGGGCTCACGTGCCCTTCGTGAGAATTGTTACAGCCCAGACCATTCCAGAACGGAGAATGTCGGCACGCGCGAAAAAAATATTTTTCCACAGGGTATTTTATTCGATTGGTCCCAGAATCTGGGCCTCAAGATTGGGACCACAATACCCCTTCAATGTGATCAATAACGCCTGCAATGTTATACGTCGGACCAATCGAACATAATCCTGAGACAACGAAATATATTTCGGGAGCTCGCCCAGCCGACCGCTCCAACAACGCTGTCCAGAATTCATAAATCTATTTGTCCGCCGGAGCGCAGCGGAGGCGCTAGGTTGGTCTTGACCAAACCTGTCGGCATCTCCGAACAACTATGTCAGGAGATGTATTTCTACAGGTAATATTGTTCACTGTAGAGGTATTGCATGGTCAGAACGGTCCGACAGGGTCCAAATATATACAGAATGGCTTCACATTGTGAAGTTTCGGACTTCAATAGCATCAGATATCAGATGTATGAACAGGTATTGACGTCCGAAACTTTTGATATCTGATATCAAATTTATGAAGGGCTGCTTAGAAACTTCACAATGGGAAGGCATGGCTTGCACGTGCTAGCAATAACAAAAAGTACTACTAGTCTGTTGGCATCTAATGAATGAGCGGCGGGTTCGTGGTTCACATTATGGATTAAAGGTGCTACGTGAGTGCCCCCGCAACATTGGCATGGACACGTTACTGCGCCAGCTTAAGGAGCAACGCAACTTTGGTTTTTCTTAATCAACTTTATAGCAAAATAGCATAACTTCGCCTTGTTTTCTTAAGCTACAACGATGTCATGGCGTCGTCGTTGCCTGCATAGTCCAAACGAGCCTCCACTTCAAGCGCTTTGCGGTAGGTCTCCACGTCGCAACACAACGAGGATGGCAATTCGCCCCGTTGCCGTCAACAAATGCAGCTTTGGAGATGTGCTCGGGCCGGAACTGGTTCGACTCGGATGCCTACATGATCTGACGCATCACAACCTGCAGTGGCAGGAATGTTTTGTCCAGAGTAAGCGCATCTACTGTATCGAATGCTTGCTTTACCTCGTCGACTAGGTCGTCGATGGTCTGTGGCGCTGTTCGATCCTGCAGACTCAGAATGCTGTAAAAAAACAAGGTCGAGCACATTTAAATCTGGACTTTTTGCTGGTCGCCGACACATGGAGATGTTCCAACCATTTTCTTTGCAGCATGCCTTCACCTCGGCATCTTCATTGTCGACACATGGAGACACATTGTCTTGTTTAATTCTGATGTGCATGTCCTTGTCCCCGTCGGGCCACTTCTCTTTCAGGGCAGGGAGAACGTCTTCGATCAGCATTTTGCGTGCCCGCTGTCGATCCATCGATCACTCCAACGGGCCGATTGACGCTGCTCCGCTGCGTGAGATACGGATCCAAAACTGGTGTGGTGTTGTGCGTCTCAAATCCATGAGACACACAGCCACAAAGCAATACAAAATGGGCGCACAGCGAGTTGGAGGCGTAAGTTGTATAGACAAGTACGCCTCAGTTGATCTATATGCAGATACAAACGCTCACTGCACGTCCGCTCTTTTCCTCAGTACTTGTGTGCTGAGTACACGGAGCTTCGGCGAGGGCCACAATGCACGCAAAGATCCTCAATGTCTAGGGCCGATCAGGCGCAATCTAGATCAAATCCACCACCACGGCCACAAATCTCCGTGGTGGGGCGCAAATCCAATGCAAATCAACCACCACGGCCACAAATCTCCGTGGTGGGACACCGTACAACGATGTTGGGGCTGTTGAGCAACAGAATCTCGCTTGCGCCGATTGTCAGCAGCGAATCTGCACGTTCTCTATCGTTTGAACACGCAAATGTGCAGGCACTCGCACACCACCACACTCTTAGGCAGGCACCCGCACACCACACTTACTCGCTGACTCGCAGGTGCGCCTTGTTCGCACCCCGCCTGAGCCACTCGCTCAATACTACAAAGGGCAAACACAACGCCACTTGTGTAGAAGAGGGAAAGATCTGTACTGAGCATTAACCACTGCTATCGGGTAGGGTGTTCTTTGGGCTCTCCGACGCCACCGGTCGCACCATCGGGTGGTGTCTGTGGGCTGAGATCTTTACGGAAAGATCGCTTTTGCAACCTAACCTTTGTCACAAAAATCTCAACTCCTGCGACAATACCTGCGAACCGTCACGCAATCACGTCCTCGCAGGTGCGCCTTGTTCGCACCCCGCCTGAGCCACTCGCTCAATACTACAAAGGGCAAACACAACGCCGGCAGCTCAAGTCGCGAACACCCGAACGCGTATCCAAGCGTCAGCGGTTACGGGGTTGAAGTCGTTCTCGGGCAAGATTCAGAACGAAGAGATGGCACGCGAGTGGTTTCGGAAGTTCAAGACCGCTGTGCGACGCGATCAGCTCACGCCGGCAGAAACCGCACTCGCGTTCGCAGATTTGAAGTTCGGCCCCGCACGAAACTGGCACTCGCAGCTCCCGCGGACAACCCGTTCGTCGTGGCCTGAAGTTGCGATTCTCTTCAAACGTCAATATTGTGGAGAGGGTACTTCGCACGCGAACCGGTACTACCATATGAAGCGCGGAAATGAAGAAGACGCGTTGGACTACTTGTACCGACTCAACGTCGCCGCGATTCGCGCTGGCATCCACATCATGGACGGATCACCCACGGTGAAGAAGGAACATCTCGGCCACTTCCTCGATACGCTGCAGGACGAAGACTTGTCGCGTTCGCTGCTTCTGCTCCGATTGAAGGAGGCGCAAGAAGCCGAGTGGGTTTTGCTCGACATGCGTCGTCGCCAGCAACGACTTGGGGACAAGCCAGCACGTCCTGTCCCACGATCCGAAAACGCGAATGACTTCAAGCCGAAGAAACGCGTACAGATCCTCTTGCCACGCGAAGACTCCGATTGCTCCTCATCGTCGATGGGGGACAGCGAACGCGAGCGAGGCGATTCCAGCGACGACGACAATGCAAACGTGATGGAGACAAAGGTTGGCGGCGACCGTCGCGAAGTGAGCTGCTCCCATTGTGGCTCAAAACGCCACTCGGACCGTCAATGCTGGAAGCGACTACGTCCAAGTCTTCTGCCTTCACCCCGGTCGCGTTCATATCCACTTCGGGGATCACGGCCAGCTCGCTGTCGACGTCTTCCGCGATCAAGTCTGTCGCTTCATGAGACAAGGACCACGTCATCATCGTCGGGAGTTTCGCGCAGACACTCAGCTGCTGTCTTAGCGGTGAAAATCCTCGCGATGTTGGGCCGCTCCTTCGATGGTTGATCGCGTTTTCTGCCCTGGACTTGACCCGTGAACTCGTCGCCAACCTCGTCACCTTCGATGTCTTCGCGGTCTTCCACTGGCTTGGGGAGTGGCCGGGCGTCGTAGGATGGCGGTGGGCTGGATGTAGGATGGGCGCTCCACCAGTGGTTCGTTTTCGCCCGACACGTCAGGCTTCAACTTCACGCGGTCCGTCGTTGCTTTGTAGGCGAGCGTTCGCCACTCCTTGCTCCGGTTAGATCCCTGCGAGACAAAACCTGGCTTTCGTGGGACATGACCATCGGAGAGCCACATGCCAAGCTGGTCTTTCGCGTCTAAGGACACCGTTCGCGTAGAGACATTCGTCACGCGCACAAACTTTGGCACGCTGCGTGCCCCTTCGACGACGGAAGTTACCCAGTCGGGTCTCCGACGAATCCAGAGCCTCTGTTTGCCCGGCGGCCGCACGCGTACGTCATGCCACTCTCCTGGGAACAAGGTGACGCACTCTCCAACGTCCAAGTCGCGTCTCTTGTCGGTCTTCGAAGCGTACGCGAACTTCGTCCGGCATACACAATGATCCATCTGCGATGTCGAGGCGCACCCCAGCCGGGACCATGAAATCCATTCCGAGGATCGCGTCCTGACCGCTAAGTCCCCCAACCCAGATGTCGAACTCATACGCAAGCTCGCGCGCCAAGGTGATTTTCACTCGCGCCTTCCCGTCGGTGTGGAAAATGCCGTCGCCGACGCCAACACACTTCAGGCGATGGGAGGTGTCGACCTCAATTCCAGCATCACGCGCAAATGTGGAATCGAGAATAGAGACCTCCGCACCAGAGTCGAAGAGCAACTTCGCGTCTCGGTTGTTTACCAGCGCGTAGACCTTAGATTGTTTGAAGAGTTTCGCGGGTGCGTAGTGTGTCCAATACCCGCGTCGTTCCCCTGGTATCAGGACCAAGCGTTGGATCATCGGCAGTCGCTCAAACTCGGACGATGCATCGGATTGCGCTGACCGCACATGTCTTTGGGTCGCGGTGTAGTCATGCAAATCCGATGTATTATCCCAGTTATGAGTGCGCCCTTCGCGTGGTCCCGCGTTGTCTGCCTGGCGCTTCACGAATGCAAATATGCAAACCGGGTCCCGCTCGTCGCGTTCTAGCCCCCAAACTAGCGAGCGTTCTAGTTTAAAGCCGTTTCCATGGTCTTTGGGATAAGACCGGCATGTTTCGCAGGGTCGTACCAAGCGCGGAACTCGTTGAAGAAAGCCTCTAACGCGCAGTCGCCGCGATCATGGGCCTTGCCGCAGCCACGGCAGACCGCGAAACACTTGTCTGATGGGTGACCCCTCTTGCCGCATTGTTGGCACGTTAGGCGATCCAGACGTCAACAGTCAAGACGAGATCACAAAGCTGCGCGACATCATCTGGAGGCGGAAACACCTGCTGATTGGAGCGGGTAACCCGCTGCCGCCGCCAGCACGAGGCAGTGACCACCGATCGCACAGCGCGTTCGCAGGATTCCGCCACAGTTCTCCGAGCAAGTCTTCCAACTGATCAAAGGTCTTCTGAACGCGAATATCATCGAACCGTCGACCTCGCCGTCTTCACCGATCGTCATTGTCGTGAAGAAGAACGGTGTGGATATTCGGCTCTGTGACAAGGCACGTCACACAGCACAAGAGTGCAATAGGAAGCGTTGACTTCCACGCAACCACGGACGGTTGCTCTGTGCCTTAGAGCAAAGTGGTTGCTCCAGCCCTCCGCAGTGAGGGCAAGAAGTTTGCAAAGGATTGCAAATG
>NSDO01000600.1:0-35607 GCA_002286825.1 Lagenidium giganteum | reverse complement strand
GATCACGACCAAGATGGTGTTTATTACAAGAGACTCGAAGGTAAGTAAGTCTGCAACGCATCGTCAAAGGACGTCGCAAAACAAAACGTGATATCTCTAGTGCGACGCTTGTAGCAGGGTGGACTCGACGTCCCATCCTGTAGGACCAGTGGAGCTCTGCACCAAAAGGGGTGTCGACTTGGAGGTGGATTAGCTGCGCATCTGCGAAACTGGGACTTGAGCGGCAACAACGTGGACTGTCTGGTAACGATTCCAGAAAGCTCGTTGGTGGCGTTGGGCGTCACGACGAATTCATCCCGCTCCGTCACGCCACAACAGCGTCCGTTGCTCATGGTGACAGTGGGTGGCTGGACGTTGTCAAGGTGCTGACGCTCTGGAAGCTGCAATCTGAAGATGAGCTGGCACCATTCATCGTCGTCGAGATGACCGAAAGCCGTGGTCCACGTGCGTCGCACACACCCCATGCGACCTGCGCTTTGGGGCGCTGCAAGATCTGGTGGCGGGGGTCACCAAGCCGCGCCCGCAGGCACAACGCGTCAAGCGCTCTCGTTGATTCCACCTGGGCCATCTGCGAGCTTTGAGTTGGTGTACGGTTTGCAACTCCGCTGCAGTGGCTCTAAATCATCAGCGATTCTGGGAATGGCGGCAATTGAGGCGCCGATATCGCCGACGATGACGCGGTTGAGGCCATGTCGGGTCCAATGCACGTCCACTCAACAAGCGTGATGCTGACAATTGAGAAGTTCGTGTCCATGATCCTACGTTTCAGCAAAGAGCGAGGAAACACGGCGAGCGAGGGAAAGCCAAGCACGTCGCGTGCGAGGTTGCGGGTTCGCGCGTAAATGAATAGAGAGCGCTGCAATCACACCTCCTGGATCCTATTTGAACCTCTCAAGATTACAACGTGCCAAGCGATCTTCGTGACAAGGAACGGCAATCTGCAAATCATACGCGGTGAATATGAGTGGTGGTGCCATCCACTCAGCATGCGGGGCTCGAGTGGTAGTAGTATGGAGGAAGAGAAGGAGGAGGAGTGGGCCGGACAGAAACCGTCGGCACGATGGGGCTTCATCCATTCAATGCAAGACTCCGACATCCGCGACTTCTTCACCGTGGTCCCAGTCCAAGCAGTCCTAACGGCTAGTTTCTTTACTTTATTTGCGCACGTAATTGACCAACAACAACCATTCAACGCAAGACATCTCATTCCATCGTCATTATTACTCGTCCGCGTGGAATGAAATCAACAAGCAATGGAGATTGTTGCCCCAGGAATGCGATTGACGGAGTAGAGGCAGCCTTGAAGAAATAGTCCACCGAAATCAGCCAACATCACGCCAACTGTGTCCGCCACAGACACGGCCCCCAACGCAAATTCGGTCCTCGAAGGCGCCACTTCTAGCGACAGCAATGTGTACGCATTGACGTACACGCCACCGCCCAGCAACCCGGCACAAAAGCACAAGACGATGAGCGACCAGTTGTACCAGAAGTGAAAGGCAGACACTAATGTGAAAAGCACGAGCAGCCCAATTTGAAGGATTGGCATGGCGAACAGAATGGCTCGCGAAGCTTGGAACAAGACACCTGACGATCTCGACAGAAACACTCCAATTTGATATGACATGCCGGCAGCGGAATAGAACTGTGCTCGCGCTGCTGCGCTGGTGACGGGGAAGCCAATTGTCGACCAAACGCCTGTTTGCATCGCATATTCAGCGAAATACACAATAGTGAGTGGAAGCATGTACGGCCATAGGGTCAGCGTGAATCGAGCCTTGGACCACGCGTCGCGCAACTCGTTGTCGTGATGATGAACCTCTGCACCCAATTTCGCACAGATTGCTGCAGACGAATCGTCGTAGCTCGGTATTGGCTGGTAGCCACACGTTGATCTGCTTGGAATATGGGACGTGTCCAGCACCACCATGAAAATGAACACGAAGAGCATTGGAAAGACGGACGCAAGCACCAAAGTCGCTGAGAACGACAGACCCAGCCATATGTGGAACAACGCAACCCACAAGTAGCCTCCGACGCCTGCAAGACCTGTACCGCTCGCCCAGCACGTCAGACACGTCCTGCTTTCATAGTGCGAAGCCAACGCAAGGTACGACGCTTCCATCATGCCCGATTGCACACCCGAGAACGATACGCCCAGTAGCTGCAGTGGCAAAGATCCTTTGCCAAATGCGACCACAAGGAAGCTTAGCAGCATGCACATAGCGCCGACAAGCGTCCGGTCACGATATGAGACTAAGTGGAACCAATACGGCCCCGTGAGCTTGACAACCAATCCTGGGAAGATATCGAAGAAATAGACCAACCCAACTCCGCCAGACACGATCTCTTGGGCACCCGCAATCATAATAACGTAGCCGACGTTGTTGATGAAGCCCAGCAGCCAAAACGCGATCAGGTTGCGTCGCTCTTCTCGCTGCATGTTGCGACCATCCTTGTTGCCATCGACCTCCATTGCGAAATGACGCGAGGTTGAGATTCTGGAACCCTCGTTCTCGAATCCAAACCGCATTTTCTGATAAACTTGAAAAAACCTCGAGAATCGGTTCAACCTCGAGGCCACCCCAAACAGGAACGGCCACCATCATGAGAGCCGTCGAACTGCTGCTGTGCTGGGTGTGCTGGTGCGTGTCGGTGGCGTCCGGCGCTGAAGTCGACTTCGTGCAAGCATGCGTTGGCCACACGGCAGCAGATGCTGAATGCATTGATCTTTTCGCCGTCGCTGGCGCCGAGTTTGGCGCGCAATTGTCGCGCGTGTCACCGCAACAGCAAGCGGATCCGCCATTGCCATTGCTGGCAGCCACGCCCAGCCAGGACTGTATGGCCGTTGAGCTCGACCAGCGCATGAATGCCAGTGCTGCGTTTGCGCTGTTGATTCCTCGCGATGGACACTGCTCGTTCGCGCAGACGACAGCCGCTGCTGAACGTGCCGGAGCAGCGTTGATCATTGTGCGCGACACAGTGGATGGAGCAATGGCAAGTGCGCAGTCGGCTGGGAGCGCGGCGTTCGACTGCGGCAGTGGCTCGGCTTTGGTGTCTGTGAATGCATCCTCATTTTCCGCTTCAACCCATGCGGATGGTGAAGCGTTGGCTTGCTACTCGAGTCTCCTTTGCATGTCGGCGACGTGTGTTCCAACCGGTCAGCACAAGCAGCACATGAACGAGATTTGTTGTCTTCGGAACGCATTGGTTCGGATGATCGGTGGCGATAGTACGGAAGCTGCCCAGAATGTCAGTGCTGTGTTCATGAGCTACCGCGACGCCACTGCATTGGAATCCATGATGGTGAATGGCGTCCTCCACGTGTTTGTGCGTGCCTTTAACAGCGAAGAGAATCCGTGGAACGTATCGATGTTTTTGACGTGGATTCTCGGTGTGTTGATCGTCGTTGGCGCTGCCTATCACTCGTGCAGCAAGGAGCGGCAATTCTCGTACCAATCTGTGGGAAAGGCTCTGGTGGCTCTCGATCATGCTTCGCCTCGCGGTGACGACTCGGGGTATGTAAGCATCGATGATCAGGAACAACCAGCGTGGACGACTCAAGGTGGTGATCGTGATGAAGAAAGGATCGAGCTGACGACCATGCACGCGGTGTACTTCTTGGTGGGGGCGTCATCGATGTTATTGCTGGTGTACTATGGTCACATCATCTTGTTCGTCCAAGTTCTATTTGCCGTTGGTACCGCCGCTGCAATCGCTCAGCTCGTCACAGTTCCATTGTGCCTCAAGTTTTGTCCAGTCGATGCGTCGTGGGCAGTTCCTCTTGGTGGAGTATGGGCTTTTCTTGTGAGCTCGCTTTGGTTCGCTGAGCGGGATAGCGGCAACGTGTGGCCTCTGCAAGATGCTATGTGCGTCGCGCTGGTGTTTGTGTTCATCGACACGATCCATTTGCCAAGTCTGCGCGTGGGAGCATGTCTGCTGTGCGTTGCCTTCTTTTACGACGTGTTCTTCGTCTATTTTTCCCCGCTAGTTTTCGGGTCCAATGTCATGGTCGACGTCGCTTCTGGTGGTGGAAACGTCCGACTCAAGGGGGCAGACTATTGCGAGCGGTATCCACAGGCATCTGAATGTCACCACCAAAGCATGCCGATGGTATTAACCATTCCGCTGCTCTTCTCATTTTATGGCGGGAACGCGTTGCTTGGACTTGGAGACATCATCATCCCCGGGCTGCTCGTCTCGTTCTGCATGCGCTATGATTACTGCATGGCGTATCCTCTGTCCAGGATGTACTTCTGTGTTGCCAGTGTATCATATGGGGTTTCTTTGTTACTGGCAAACGTCATGGCAATTGTCTTACGTGACGTCGTTGCGGGGCAGCCAGCGCTCATGTACATAGTGCCCATCATGCTCGTCAGCGTCATTGGATTTGCTTTTTGGAGAGGTGAACTCCAGGAGATGTGGAATGGCCCGTCTTGTTTAAGTATGGAGCAATTGCCGTCACCTCGATCACGGGATGATGTGCGAGAAAGAGAGCCCATTTTGAAGAAAGCGTGATTCTCGTTTAAGGTCGTGCACACGACTGAGTGTGGAGACAGCTTATGCAGAGTGTAACCTTTCATTACCACGATCTAATTACGCATCATTCAATTTCAACTCTTGTTCTCGTTCATCGTAAAGGCTGGAATTCAAGAAGTTGTTAGTGAGTGATCTCAGCTATGGGAGCAAGTGAGACAGCAATACCGTTGGAATTCTGCTGGGGAAACAGATAACATGGACGCGTCCAATACCGATATGAACTCAAGAGCGCTACGCAGATTCACGAAGCAATAGCCGGCCCTGCAAACATAGCGTGTGAGTTCAACGGATGATAAGTACGCAAGTTTACACGATATAACCCACTTCGACATCAAATCCGCGGGGTTGCGGTAGGCTGCAATGTACTCGCAATTTGAATACAATCGCGGAATTCCGGAGTGAAGGACAATGAAGATAAACACGGGAAGGAAGTCATCTGCACCCGGTCGGCTTGAAGAATCACCGCGAGCTAGGTTGAGTACGCTGAAGATAACGCTGCAGCACCGCACGATACAGTTGATCTTGTCCCCAGGAGATCGGAATGAATTAATCCGACGTAACTCATCTTCAGCCATGGACCAGACAACTTCGTTACGCATGCACGGCTTGATATCCAACATGTCTGGTGTGACCAACTTTTTGCAGATGCAGAGGGATTAGTGTCAACGTCATCTGCATCGAGCAACTCGATTACATACCGAAAGAATGTTCATTCGTCTTTCCAGACGCTGGTCTTCCAGCTTCCACTCTCGACATTCGTCCAGTTGATTCATCGCGATGTTTGCAACCTTGTCCATTACATACTTTTCGATTCCGTCTCTTGCTTTTGCAAGTGTAGTCTCAGAGGCATGGCACCAGGCTGGATGATGCTGAAGCATATCATCCATGCTTTTAAAAAAGAGCTGGCACCGTCGTTTGAACTCATGATTGCCATAAAAGTCATAGTCAACGTGATCAGATGAGCGAGGGGGGCTACCATCACCACGCGGACCAAGTATCGAGCCAACAAATTGGCGAATGGCGTCAAGCACATCTCGCGAAGCTGGTAATCCGATGCGCTCGAGAAACTCGGCGTAAGTCAACCCTTCGTCTTTATCTTCGTTCTGCGAGACGATTCCGCCTGCTGCAGGTCTTGACTCAGGAACATCGAAGTCATCGAATAGCGTTTGCTGCCGAGTTAAGTTGGTAGAGTCACACGTGGACGCACTACCATCTTCACAGCTGGAATCATCAGCATTGGACCACGTTCGTGAAGGCGACGAGCATAGTGAGTCATCTCCAAGCAACCCAAAATCAGACACACTCAGCCTTCCTGATAATTTGCGGTTCGGCTTCCGGAGAAACCCAGCGGATCTCGCGTAGTCTTCGTCGCTTGTAGAGCTGCCAGATCGCTCAAGGTTCGTTGAGGGGCGTCGCTTACGAATGGCGTTCGGTGATTCCTCTACATCGCTACCTGTCTTCGGCGGATAAAGTAGACGGTCCAGCGCTTCATTTAGGATCTCAACGTCGCCCGAACAACGTGGTTGTTCTTTCAGCCCATCAGAGAGAGATTGCAGAACTTGATCGACTTTGTTGCACTGGAATCCCATGGAATCAAGGCGAGATTCCAGCATCAGCCGAGCTGGATCAGCGGCAGGGTGGCCTGCTGCATGGTCATCACCAATTTGTGCAAAGTCTGCACTTGGAGTGAGCCCTGCCACACGCCTTGCCATGCTCTGCGTTGGCTCCAATGGGTTGGCACACGTCGCATAAATCTTCGCAATGATCTCGTCCTGCTGCTCCACAGCCGAGCTCAGGAAGCTGCATCGCTCCCGCAAGCTCGCAATCTCCATGTCCCGCGCCTTCAATGCCCCGGTCAAGTCCGCTACCTGCCGTCGAAGCCGTTCGTTCTCCCGGCTCAGGCACGTGTTTTCGCGAGCCAGGCCACTGGCGCGCTGCTCACGCGTGCAGCGGTCACTGTCGTCCTCCGATTGCGACGACTCGGTCGACTCGGTGCTCGCGTGGGCCGAGCCAACATCATCCGAGCATGATCCTTCATCGTCGGTGTTGCATTCTGGCTCGAGGCTCTTGTGCTTTTCGTGAATATCTGGCGAGAGCACAGCAACGTGATATGAGCAAGGACGTCTTGATCTTTCGTCATTACCAGAGCGCAATGGACTGCTACCTGCGTCACTGGTCGACCGCGGCGCGCCTGGCATAGCCACCACGGCATGTGCGCTGCTCTGCATGACGCACGTGGGTGCCGGAGTGCTCTTCATCGCGACGCGTCTCGCCCGATTGTGCTTGGTGGCTCGTTGGCTCTTCGTGGCGCCGCATCGCTTCGCGCCGCTTCCGCGTTTCTTTCGAAGATTCTTCGATCGCCTTGGAGAGGGGATCCAATCTCGCAGGGGTCCACTTCAACACCTCCTTGCACATCAAAGATGACGACGATCCGGATGGTGGCGGCGGCCGTGCTTGTGGTGGTGGCGGCCGTGCTTGTGGTGGTGGCGGTGGCGGTGGGCGCTGGGGACTACAGTGGATGGGATGTCACCCGAGTGCGTGAACATCTGCGAGCGCTGTATGCCAATGGCGAGATCGTGGAGCTCGAGGCAGCTGCCAGGGAGATCATCCGCACCAACCCGCACGGTTCGTCGATGGCTTTGGCTTGATCGTTATTTTAATGACTGCGCTGATCAATTAGACGGAAATGGCTGTGTTCGTGTGTGTGTGTGTGAACAGTGCAACGAGATTTGAGCTCCCCGAGTGTGTACCAGTACCTCGGCGTGGCGCAGTTTTCGCTCGGCAAGCTGGAGGAAGCGACGACGGCGTTTGAGCAAGCTGTGCGCCTGAACGACGACGACGTTCAGAGCTGGGTGCACTTGGGGAATTGCTATCTGTATCAGATGAAGCTTGCCAAAGCAACGACGGCGCTGGAAGTGGCTGTGCTGCACAAAGGCGCTGCACACGAGAGCCACCGACTGTTCAAGGCTAGGAACTGGATGGCTGATTGGCAAGACCGGGAAGAGCTGCTGGATGTGTCTTTGGAGCACCTTCGGCGTGAAATTGCCGACCACAAGCCTACAGACGTTAACGCCTTGGACTTTGTGGAGTTGCTAGCACCATTGGCACATCGTCTGAGTGCCTCCTCGCATCTTGTGACCCAATGGAACCAACGGAAGCCAGAACAGTTGTGTTGTGACGTGGAGGCTTTCACTCTGACAGATGGAAACCTGCGCATTGGTTTTGTGTCGTCTGACTTTGGTGTGCATCCAGTTGCCACACTAATTCGTGGACTCGTATCTTTGTTGTCATCGCAACGGAACAACGCAATCGTGTACTGCTTCAGCCTCACGCCGGCGACTTCGTGGTGGAAGCGAAATATCAGTCGATCTGTGGATCACATGGTGTCTCTCAGTGGGAAAAATCCAATCGAAGCCGCCCGTGTCATTAAGTCTCACCGAATTGATGTGCTAGTTGATTTAAACGGCTACACGCTGCACTCCGGGCTTCCAGTGCTCGCACATCGGCCGTCTCCGGTGCAGATCTCGTACCTTGGGTTTCCAATGACCACTGGCGCTCCTTTCATTGATTATTTTATTAGCGACCCAATATCTAGCCCTGCCGATATCTCGCCGTCATCATTCACTGAGAAGCTCCTGCTATTGCCATCACATTACATTGTCAATGATCATCTGCAAATGCTCGGACACACAATTGAAGGACCTCGGCCTACTTTCGCTGACGCTACAGGGGATAGGCGCGATGAGACACCGTTTGTTTTTGCAACGTTCAGCAACTGGCAGGTAAGTGCATGCTTTAAATTGCGTGCGTTCGGTTGCTGATTTCGAGTGACTGTATCATAGAAAATGGATCCTGTGCAATTTGGTGCCTGGATGGAGATTTTACTCCGTGTTCCCGATTCCGTTATGTGGTTTCTGCGATATTCAGGGCATGAAGAAGCAGAAATCCATCTGAAAGACGAAGCCAAAGCGCATGGCGTGGATGGCGAGAATCGACTGATTTTTTCCAAGTTATCACCATGGATTAACCATACGCTTCCAAAACGCATGGCAGACATTGTACTTGACACTGCGCTGAAGAACGGACACACTACGATGATCGACGCACTATGGGCCGGTGTGCCACTGATCACTCTTGAAGGGACGCACATGAGCAATCGAGCAGGCAGCTCTGCTCTTCATTCACTCGGTCTCGGCAACATCGTGGTTAACAGTATGAAGGACTATGTGGACGTCACTGTCCATTTGGCTACGAATCTTCCATTGCTGGCGCAGCTCCGACGGGATGTTGAAGATAGACGATCACGTTTTCCTTTGTTTGATACCTCGGGTTATACTGGAAGATTTGCCAGTGCAATGCAAAGCGCCTGGGAAGTGAAGAAGCTGCAAGCAAGTCAAGTTGGGAAAACGAACAAATCGATGCAGTTATTCTTCGAAACGAATCTAGGGCAGCCTCGACACAACCCAACACAACTGAGTCCTCTTTCAGCGTTGGGAGACAACCATGTGGTGGATGAGTTTGAAGTTCTCGTTCAAAGCGCCATAGATGCGAAGAATCCGATGCGCTTGCACATCGGTGGTCACACTCGTCGTGAGGGATGGTGGGTCGTCGACATTGATGAGTCCAACCAAGTGGCAGATTTCGTGCTTGCCATGGACAACCTATATCCTTTCCCCGATCGATCTGTCGAAGCTATCTATGCGTCACACGTGCTGGAGCACTGTCATTACGGATTGGGAGGCGAAGTCAAGGACACATTGAGAGAATGGCATCGAGTTCTCAAACCGGGTGGGAATTTGTACGTGGCAGTTCCAGATTTATTCACGCTCTCTTCGCTGTTTGTCAGCAAGCGATCAAGCAACCAAGAGCGCTTCTCCATCATGCGAATGATGTTTGGAGGTCAAACAAATCCGTTTGATGTTCACAAAGTCGGCTTCGACTTCCCTATTCTCGCACAGTACCTCGAGAACGCAGGATTTTGTGATGTTCAGCAAGTTGACGACTTTAGGTTGTTCCAGGATACGAGCGTCATGAAGTTCAAGAACAAGCCTATCAGTTTGAACGTTAAGGCATCAGCGTGCGCCTCCCGATGAAATTGTCTGCATGCATCGATTTAAGTCGATGGACCCGATCGCATAAATTGCATCATGTCAACCTTCTTTTTCTTGAGTGCTGGCGCCTGTCCTCCTACAGATTTTGACCCAGCCACCAGGAATTTCGATCTGCAAACAAACGCATCGCGTCAGTCAGCACTGCCCACACGATCAGCCCGTCCGTACAGGACATACATCATCTTCTCTCCGCGGCTCAGTCTTCGGGGAGCATCCGGGTTTTCTGATCCCTGCGCAGATGTTAACCGGCTCAACGCGTCCAAAGATGGCTTCTTGGGCTGCGCTACCGAAGGTCGAGCTGTTTTGAGGACGCCTTGCAGAACAGTCCCGTTTGGGGACACCATTAGTGGTCTGTTGGTCGTTGTTGTAGCAGATGCACCTGGCAGCTTGCGCTTCTTCGTTTCGATTGGTTTCCACTCTCCCTTGGCGCCACCAGCACCTGAGCCCTGGAAGTTGTACACGCCTGTCGAGATGTTCTTCTGCGTGGCGTGGTTTCCGAGCAAGTTCTTTCTGAAACCACCCACATTGTTATTGAGCTGCTGACGTCCGCGTCCTGCCTTGATGAACTTGTCTGTGATGTGGTGGTTGCAGAAGTGCGTCTAGGCATCAGCGCCTGTTAGCGGACACCTTAAGCCCATGACGAAGGCTTCCTTACCTTGGCGGTGTTCACTGCAAGCTTGCACCGAGTCTCAGACGACGTTGTGCCTTTGCAGATGCCGAAATCCACTGCAACTCCTAACTTGCAAACTTGATCGGCATTGGACACCTTGAGGGCAAAGTTTCCTCGGTCTGAAGATGGCAGGGCCGCGGCATTCAAAATGGCCATGATCGTGCCTTCGTCTTCGCGCCAGTACGCGGAATACGCGTCACCAAACAGAAACACGCCCAGCTCGGTCCCTTCCAGATCCGACAGTGCCCACACCATGAAGGAAGAGCCACTGGCTGCGGCTTTGGAGACCGTCTTGCGGACCACGACACCGATGGTCACCCAGTCCTGCGAGTCGTCCGCCATCACGGCTTTGCTTTTGGCATCCATATCGCACAGCTTCACGAACGCACGGCCCTCCATCTCTGTTTTCAACTCATCCGCTGGTACGGCGCGGTCCCGAATGCGCACCCCAGAGAATGCCTCGACATCGGCGGAAGAGGGCGCATTGGATGGTTGAGTGGGTGACGACGATCGGGCGCTGACAGTGACAGTGGTTGCCACGCTTGGAGCTTCGCGCCTTGCCAGGTGGCCAGGCTGTTGCCGCTGCTGTGGCTGCTGTTTGATGCCTCCAGATGCGCCGTTGCTGGCCGACTGCGAGAGCGCGACCCAGTCCCACTTGGGTGCTGCTGGTGATGCCATGTCTGCTTCGCGCGCTTTCTCGCTCAAACGATGTCAGGTCAGGTGGAAATAGTCCCACAGGGGGAATATTTACCACATCAAGGTAGTTTGGATGGTAGAGTGTTGAGGTGAACCATCGGTGCCACGACGGAATTATGAGTCGCCACAGCAAGAACTCGACGGCGACGACGCACTTCACGTACCACGAGCGCAGCGCAGCTGGCCATGGTACATTGAAGCGACGCTACGGCAAGGACTCTCAGCTGCCATTCGGATTCTGCTGCTTGTGCGTGGCTACGACGTTCGAGAAGGAGCCACTGGTGTCGCCCAGTGGCTTCCTGTATTGCAAGGAGTGCATTTACTCGAACTTGCTGGCGCAGAAGCGATCGATCCAGGAAGCTGTGGACGCGTACGAGCGCTATTGCGAGAAGAAAGAGATCGAGCGGCAGGATGCGATCATTGAGAAGGACAAGAAGAAGCTGCAGCAGTTCCTGGATCCATCGCGCGCAGGCGTCGAACAGTTTGTGCCTGAGCGCAATGAGAAGGACGACGTCAAAGCCAAGCTGTCGGAGAAAGTGGACCGACGCACCGAGGAAGAGAAACGCGACGCCATGAAGAAGACCAGCTTTTGGATCCCCGAGTGCGCTCCCACGGCAGAAGTGGCCGTTGAGAAGCCTGACATGCACACCAAGGACCCGATGAGCAATGAGAACATGAAGCTCAAGCACTTGATGCCGGTCAAGTTTGAGTGGTCCGTTGACGGCAAGGACAAAAGCATTCTGTGTGCGCTCACAAAGAAGGCGATCACGCACCACCAAGCCGTCCTGATCAGGCCGTCTGGCCAGGTCATGCTGGAAAGCTGTCTGCGTGACACGGTATTCCCGACCATGACGTGCCCCATCAGTGGGCTCAAGCTTCGCAAGAAGGACATCATCAAGCTGCAGTCCGGCGGAACAGGATACAGTGCGCACAGCAACGTGGAAGCAAAGAAGTATCGACCGTCCATGACTTAAAGATATCGACCAATGTCCGAGTGTTTGTCCGATCGAAACGAGCGTGCGTCTCCGGTGAATAGTTGCGGTCCCAGTTTGCTTCGTAGATCATCTTGGATACCCGCTGTGGAAACGCCTTGACGCGATAATTGGCGAATTCGCTGGAGGACGTCGTCGGACGTATCGGCGATGGAGATCCACTGCACGTGTGGGGATCGACAGAGTGGCTGCTTCTTCACCGCTAGGCTCTCGTTTACAAAAATGGACACTTTAAGATCGCCTGTACCATCATTGGAATTTCATTAGGACGTGGTTGGTTCGAATTGCAGTGGATGCCAGCTTTCGTCTTACCATCATTGATAGCGTGCGAGTTCATCACCTCCTGCGCTTGGCTTGTGTCTTCTGCCAGTACAACATGCAATGTCGAGTCTTGCTCATCACCAGCTTGCGGAGCTTCAGCAGACCAGACTTGACATAGAGCGGACGCACTGTGGAGAAGCCTACTTGACAGTGCCTCCGCCATTGCTGAAGCTGCAATCGAATCGATGGGAACATGGAGGACAACTGCCGTCAAGTTGTTCTTATCACAGCGTTCAATAATGGGAGCCAAATACAAACACGTCGAGTCGACCACAACGTCGGACTTGGACGGCCGTGGAAGCGATCCCATTTGACCAATGTGGCGTTTTGACACGATGTGAACCAGTCGCGACCCTGTGTCCGCAACGGCGAAGATCGTTAGTCAGATCCATTGACACGGACAACGATAGCTATGGCATGTTCTTGCTACCTTTTGGAAGCGACGACCGCTGAATGTGCTCCACGCTGGACTGACCATCCACTTCCACTTCAATGACTGGGACGGTGTGCCAGGGATTCCTGCTCTGCATACAACGATGAGCAAGGATGCCGTTGACACATGCAGAGGCACGCATTCACTACGCCACTTACATGACGCAAGCCGAGGGCGCTCCAGTCGATGGTGCTCGTTGACGAAGTGTGGAATCGAATATGATCACCGTGTCGCGCCTGCGAAACGCGTGACAGCCAGGAGCTTGGATTGGCCACTCGCAGCACGCGTTCAATGTCGTTCTCACTGGTGCGAACGTCGAGTTTGCTCTGCGTTTGCCACAAAAGCCACACGAGACCGTAGGTGGCGGTGACACCACGGACGGTGCGCAGACTCTTCAACACTGCCAACCGCCTGGCATGCTGCCTAGCCGAAAGACTCGAAGATGTAGAGCTCGTAACCAGTGATGTCAACGGCACATCGCACATGGACGCGATGTGGCTGGCGGGCACGCTCTTCCACACCGCGCTGGGCAGAATGTTCCACAGCGCATACTGCGTGGCAAAGCGCAGTGGAATGGGACGCTTCGTGACATGAAGACACCCCTCAACAAAGCCTGTCACCGCGATGCCTGCAACCATCAAAGATGAGGCGGCAGCGACACTTGCGGAAGCTTGCCGGCCTCCATCGTCGAAGTCGCTCGCATTCACATCCGTCATCGTGATCACGTCCCCATCACACGTCTTCTGGGTTTTCCGAAGTAGATATACTATCAAAAATACAACATAAAAATATCGGGTTTACTGGGCTCGTTGAGGTACTTGGAGGCCATGGAAACGACGCGTGCCAGCATCACCCCCGTTGATGGGGTGATGCTGGCACGCGTCGTTTCCATGTCTCATTGAGCTTCGTTGGTTGGAGATCAACATCAAACACGCGTGACCGTGGCCGCGTCACGTGGCCACCGTCGCTGTGCATCATTCGCAGAGACACACCTCGGGTCCCTCCAACCTTCGGACTTTTTCTCGAGCGGGTGCGGGTGCCGACCCAACCGTCATGTGCACTTTTGTATGGAAGGTGGCGTGGCAGCCGTCCGTGGTAGACAAAATCCAGGCTGTTGAATCTCGCCAACCTTCCGCTGCGCTCGTCGCATGCAGTCGCGGTCCGCCAGCAACCAGTTTTTTTGGCTGTGCACGCCGCCACACGCCCAACAACGTCACTTCACATTTCTCCCGTTGCCGCAAAGAGAACTCAAGTGTTCGTCGTTGTTCTGCAACCATGGGCGTCCATCCACCACACCTGCCAATCCATTTGTCGCGCAAGAAGACCTACGAGAAGAGTCACCATGACAGCGCGCCAGAACCAGAGCCATTGCCACTCGAAGTCGTGGAACTCAAGCGCAAGCTGCTGGAAGTGCATCCATCCAAGTGCATGCGCTTCAGCCTCAGCCACATGCGCCGCGTGGCCATTCCTCCAGTGGAGATACCCGAATCACTGAACGCGCCACGGGCAATTTCTGCCGTGGTCGCAGGCAAGAATGTGCCCTTCACGAAGCACATGTGGGACAACCGCAAGAAGCGCTCGCACCACTTGGACATGATCGACGAATATGTCGTCTTGTATCGCTGAGCGGCTGGAAATAGATTATTTATCAAATTAGATTAGAAATCCGAAATACCCGTCATCAATGACGTAAACTACATATGTTTAAAACACGTAAGCCCTTACTCCCCAGCTGTTTTTGTCACGACAGTGTATTAAACAGCCCTCCGCCGCATCACCAAGTTCTCGCAGCGCGGCCTTAATGTCGAGCAAGTGCGCAATCGGCCGCGCTGGGATGGATCAATTCACGCACGTTGAGCATGCATGGACGGTCACGGATCAGCAGATCATGGAGACACTCCTCTTTGAATCGGGCCTGGACAGTCACTCCAGCACGTCGCCCAGCGAAGTGTGGCAGTTGCTCCCGACAAACGTATCACCTGGCTCTGCTGATCGAACCCAAAGACGTTCAACAAGCAACAGCCCGACTAAGGAAACCGGGCGTAAGAGAGCGAGCGATGAGCTCAAAAAGGCTCGCCATCGTGAAGTGCAGCGTCGCTTTATCCAGCGCAAGAAGGTGGGTGTGGGCCGTTGCACGAGGGCCGTCATTATTTGGCGGTGAAGAGACCTCACCACAGTATTTTAATGAGTGTTAGGAGGAAATGATTCGAGTGAAAAGGCACGCTCGAGAGCTGGAGAAGCGATTCTCACTGCTGCAACTCGAGTCAGAGAAAGCCAAACTGGAGCAGGAAAATGCCTCTTTGCGGGAAAAAGCGTCGGAATGCCGGGCGCAAAATCGATCGAATGCAGATATTCACACGTGCTTGATGGTGCGTGTAGTGAGTGCCACGTGCTCAAGTAGTTGCCGAACTGATTGTGAATACTGATGATGTAGGATGAAACGGATCTCGTTCAAGCCAACTACGTCCCACTGTCTCCAGACTACGTCTCACAGCTAATCGCCATGACGGTGGAAGAGTCAGATTTGGCATCTCAAGATAACTCGTACGACAGCACGGGGCTAACGGTGCTCGGCTGGCGTGATCGACGAAAAGTTGAGAAATCGGCGGTGCGCTTTGTGATGTCGAAGCAATTTCCGCATATTCGAGCAAACGACTTGATGACCAACACGTGGAATCGTATCACGAACCCGAAGACATATCCAACCTTCTTTAGCCCAGCCCTGGTGATCAAGATGGTTGTGGTTCAGCGCATTGATGACAACACGATGGTGATCTATCGAAGCATTTACAATCCCCAGTCCTCGAAAATTGGACGATCACTGGAGGTAATGGGTCGCGTTTGGCGGGGAGACGAGTGTCTGATCTTCACGCGTAGTGTGGACTGTCCAAACCTTCGTGCGCTCTTTGGGGAAGTAAACAGCTGGTCGCAGGTCATTACGTGGCTGCGGTTCGCCGTGCCAGAAACCAACGCAAACGGGTGCGATTTCGAATATGGAGGCTGCTATGGAAACGTCGTCGCCGCGGGCATCATGTACTGGTTGATGGAGGTGCTATTCATTGTGCTGCGGTACGAAAGTGTGATGATTGCGCCCATTTTCGCTCTGTGCAGCGAATGAGTCTCATTTTGGTAATTTATCGTAACAATAGAAAATCAATATATTTACTGTATGATAAATACAATAACGGGATGTCGCTCCTTGCAGTTGTTCCAGTTCACACCCAGCTTCAACTCAGCGGTGGGTGGTGAACGATGATGCGAGCGATCCGAGCGACGACGTCGCCAAAGCTGGGCTTGAAACACCTGCGTAGGATCACTACGGGTGTAAGTGGAATCGGAGACAACGTGTTTGCCGAAATCTCGCTGCTGGCTGCCAAGCATGGGGCCGTGAACCTTGGGCAGGGCTTTCCTTCCTTCCACACACCGAGGTGCGATGCCACCAATGCAGTCAGGCCTTGGCAATGATTTTGTTCTTCTCACCGCTCTTTGGCAGCTTTGTGAAACAGGCTGCGATCGATGCCATCAATGCCAACCACAACCAGTACACTCGCCCTGGGGGGCAAGTGGACTACGTGAACGTGCTGGCCGACATGTATTCTCCTTTGCTGGACCGCCGCATCAATCCGATGACCGAAGTGGTGACGTTCAATGGCGCCCAAGAAGGCATCACCGCGATTTTGGCTGCTTTGGTCGAGCCGGTACGACTGCAATAGATGCCGTAAGCGAGACTGTTACATTGTGGCCGCTGATGCGTGGTGGGTGGTGTCATCAGGGTGACGAAGTACTGACTTTGGAGCCGTACTTCGATGCATACAAGACGGTGTCCACGCTGCTTGGAATTAAGACTGTTGGTCTCCCCTTGGAGATGTCGCCTGAGAAGAAGAAAGCCTACAACAGCGACAGCACGAACAGTACGTTCTCGTCAGCTGACTTCCATATCGATGTGGAGAAACTCGACCATATGATCACGCCCAAGACCAAGATGCTTGTGCTCAACACGCCCCACAACCCTACGGGCAAAGTTTTGACGAAGCAAGAGCTTGAAGATATCGCAAGAGTCTTGCAGAGACACCCGCATGTGATTGTGCTGTCAGACGAAGTGTACGAATTCATGACGTTCGACGGCAAGCCCCACGAACGCATCGCTGCATATTCGGGCATGTTTGATCGCACAATCTCGCTGTTCAGTGCCGGAAAAACATTTTCTTGCACAGGCTGGCGCGCTGGGTATGCGATCTGCCCGGAGCATCTGTCCAAGCCGATTACCAAGGCCCACAGTACCATCCCCTTCTGTGGTGTGACGCCGTTTGAGGTGGCTCTTGCGTCATGTTTCAAGCAAGTGGAGACCAACGGGTATTTGCAGAGCCTTGCGAGCGACTTGGAGGTGCGATAAAATGTGGCGCATGATGTGAGTCTCGATGCAAACTAATGGTGATATCGCCAGCGACGACGAGACCGACTCGTCAAGGCTCTGCAAGAAGCTGGATGGCGACCGATTGTGCCCGAAGGTGGCTACTTCGTCTGTTGTAACGTGGCCTCACTCCCATCCTTCCAGGAATTCAAATCCATTAAGATTACGAAGGACCTCCCGAAGAAGGTAACCTCGTTGTTCTGGTTTCATGCGTACGAACGGGCTTGCTGACATTTTATGGTTTCAGGAATGCCCAGACTATCAGTTTGCCTACAAAACATGCAAGGAAGCTAAGCTCGCTGTCATTCCAACGTCACCGTTTTTCACTAAACCGGAACATCAACTTGCCCCTGGCCTTGTTCGACTTGCCTATTGCAAGGACGACGAGACGTTGGATAGTGCGGTCAAGATCATTTCCGCTCTTGGCGCGAAGAACTAGCTCTGAAACCTTGCTGCCCAGTTGTGCATCTGGCAGTAAATCGAGTTGCTCATTTACGGTAGCAATAACAATGCCCAGATTTGGGTTGTTGATCACGAGTTCTTTGTGATGACTTTTATTCCACTGCGTTTGGCGTGTCAGGTGAGGCAGTTCCAATGTACAGCATGCCATCATTTGACACCATCAATATAAGTATTGGTACATATGTATATAGATATATGAATCAATTCTTATACTGTACAATCTCACAATGAAAAATTCATTTGAGATAGTATATTTTGTGGCTGCGGGGAGTTTCTGAGCAAGTCGTTGTCGCAGCCACGATGGCGCACGAGAATGATCGCGGCGTGTTATGCCATTATTTCCTGCAGAACACGCTGGCAGAGGATGAGCTGCCAGAGATTGACGTGAGCTCGTGCTTGCTGCTTTCACCTCACCCGACGCTGTCCGAATTGCGTCGCAGGTTTCCGTTTGAAGGCCGCTACCATTTCCGACTTCAACAGCAGATGATGATCAGCGGCAAGCCATCATACTGCTGGATCGACCTGCTGGAGCCGAATCGCGTGCTATCAAGCAACCGCGGTGAAATATTCGTCAAAGTACTGCAGCTTTCCCCAAATGAAGAAGATGCCGAGGGTGAACGCTGGGCCGAAGATCAAGTCGACGTGCCAGAAGATCGACTGTTCGAGGCATATTTTCGCCATCAAGAAGCCAACGCAATGCGTCACCACCCGAGTGATGGCGAATACGGCGGGTCTTCATCTTCGTCTCCAATGGCACAAGATGTGGGTGCCATGTTCTCTGGTGTGAAGAAGGCCCTCGCTTCAAAGATGAAGCAGTCGGTGGTAGCTCAGAACCTCCAGAAGCGATCTGCTAAGATGTGGGAAAAAGTAACGGGAAGTTCATCCGGTGTGGATGCCCCGCCAACTGCCGCAGCGCTGTCACAGTTGGCCAAGCTGGTGGGTTCCATGAAGGCCCCACTGAACGAGCAGAATCCAGAACATGTCGACTTGCTACGACGATTGTGGGCATGCTGCTTCGACCCAGAACCTTTCTTGGCCCGTGGTGGACCATGGGGCACCTTGGGCTTCCGACAAGAAGATCCAATCCGCGAGTTGCAGTGTGTGCTGCCACTGCAGTGTCTAGTGTTTTTCCACGAAGTGCATCGAAATGTTGCTTTGCCCATTGTGAACGACCAGGCCCCAGGTGGAGCTGACACATTTTCGTACGCACTCGTCGCGTGCAGGATCGCCTTCATGCTGGCTGATCTGTTGCAGCTGAGAGATGGAGCGTGTCTGGGAGCAGAGCGTCCATTCTGGCGCTTGTTTGAAGATCCGATCGCTTTCTACGAAGTCTTCAGCTTGGCGTACCGCGCGTTTGACCAGTCGTGGCGTGTGAATGGCAACAAGACGACGGAAATTGGCTACCACCTGGATTACACCGCTGATTTTGTGCAGGAAATCCTTCGGAAGGCCCCCGATTCCGTGCAATCAGTTGTTGAGTACGCTCACCACTTGCAGAAATGGTGATACGCAAGACCAACCAAGTGCTTTCATAGCTTATATTCGCTTCACGTGGAGGGTGGGGAGGATGCGTCTCCTGGCCAATGTGCCAATAGATGTTGCATTTCTTGCAAGCTCGTCTTTTTCCTGGAGAGCGCTGCGATGTCCGTTGCTGCTGGAAGTGATTTAAGGCGATCAAGGATCGCTTTCCTTTTCTTCTCGGTGTTGATCTTGGTGTTGACTACACTCGCATGATTTACCTAAAAAAACAAACTTGAGTGTCATCAGATCGAAGGGTCCTTGTCAATCATGACGTACGTCGGTAGAAGTATTCATCGCATGCCCCAGCACTGAGCGCAGGTCTCGATAGATAAGTAAGACGCCAGATGTACTGATGGCGACCAGCACTTGCTCCGGTTCGACCTCATCCGTGAAATTCACCTCCGCTGAATGATCATCAACACTCATCAGCATAATGGTACTTTGTGTGTCACTCAAAAACAACATACCAATGAATGTTGTCGCCAAAGGTAGGAAAGTGCGGAAGCGCACACAGTTGTGTGGGTCGAGGTAAGCGTGAACATGACCGCTCCACGTACAAACAAGCACCTATTGCTGGACTTATGAGGTTTGATAAATAGTTGGTCAACGATTAAGAACGTACCGCATCAACCTGTGCGATGCCGCCGATAGTTATGGCCTCGAGTGACACTAATGCGTCAGAAATCTGACCAAAACCGCATCAATCGCCACTATGAACGCAATGAGAGACAGGAGAGCAAGCAAGAATAGTTACCTGGGTGGACCATTTGCTGTCTTCCGTTGAAGAAGTCACACATACGTTGCCGGAGGTATTCGCATGAGCAATGGGCTGTCCGATAGCTGTGTAGGCTTGCAGGGCTACGTTCTTGATATCGCTTGGGTACTCTACTCGCTTGATAAGTGGAGCTGCTGGTCTATCTGCGTTGTCGGCATCGGACTCGAAGGTCAGCGTGAAGACTGCGTGAGTGCACTGAATCCGCAAGAGTCCATTCGTATCCCCCAAGGACGGAGTCACCGCGAACTCTTTGATCTCTCCAAATAGTTCGTGCTTCGAACCCAATCGGAAGCCTCCCAACTGCAACGTTCCATCAGGACTTATCAAGAAGCAGCTACACAGAGCATGCACACGTCTTACAGCGTTTGGAGCTGGGTTCCACACGGAAACGGTGCCGTCATCTGCACCCAGCACGAGGTTTCCTTGCAAGACAGCAGCAGCACATGTATTGAGTGGTACTCTCTGTGTAAACGATCGTTAGTGTACTGTATCACCCTGAGCATCTCCCCCAACACGTTGCTCACAAATTCGGCGGCCGGACGGAATTCATCGCCGCTTTCGCTGAAATGAAACACCACGCACGATCCTTCTCTCGTGAACACAAAAATGCGCGTCTGCAAATGGATTCGACAGGGCGCGACCGCGTTAATGATCGTCTGACCAGCACGCACTGCAACCCGAGCGTACTGACATCGCTGTCACTCGACAATTGATCCAGACAGATGGCACTGACAGCTCCATCCACGACACATCGCTTCCATCGCACCAGCGTATCCGATGACACCTCCACACCCAAGCTAACGTTAGCTCTCGCCATTGCCGCAGGCGTCAAGAAAGCCTCCACTCGACAACGCACTTTGAAGATAATCACTTCACCAGCAGTGGAGCCAAACAGGAACTCAGTGCAGTCGTCGCCGTCCACATCGCCCACCGCATGTGCATTCGCCAGCAACTTGGCATCCAGCTGCGCTGAATACGTCGGCACAATCTCAATCTATCATTGAGGCACACTCAGTGCTCCATCCCACGCCACACGCGGCCGTCGTGACCACCTGGTCGTGTTCGCACCTCCCGCATATTCGATTCCGTGCTTCAGTTCGAGACCCGATCTGTGTGACCACAAGAATTCGTTTGGAAGGGGTTCTGAACCGTATCCGTTGCACTGCGATCCTCTGATCCTCACAATTAACGGATCTCGCTCACTCGGTCTCAAAGCGATGTGGTCGTCGCGTCGCGCTGCCTGCGCGCCTGTGCGCTCGAATATGTCCTTCCGTGCTGGTGCAGCGGCCGCCAGGTATGCACCAACGGCGCAGTTCGCGCTGGCACGCACGGCGGCGCCCTTTGTTGTTGGTGGTGTCGCGCATTACTCGGCGGCGTTGGAGAAGTTTGCCCCGGGCTTCTCCAAACAGCAAAAGCAGAAGAACGGGGAGCCGACCAAGCCCAAGGAACGACTGAATATCAACCGCTTCGCCGTGATTGGCGGCGGCAATATGGCAGAAGCCGTGATCACGGGTTTGCTGGCGGAGGATTTGATCGACGCGTCCAAGATTGTGGTCTCGGACCCGAATCCTGGTTGGTTCGCAGTGCCTCTCGTCTTCATACGTGGACTGATCATCTATGTTGGAATTTTTTTTGCTCTTGGCAGAAATGCGCAAGAAGTACACGTCCAGGAACATCGGGACCAGCGATGTCAACTCTGTTGCCGTGAAGGATGCCGACGTCGTTGTGCTTGCTGTCAAGCCTCAAGTTCTCACTGACGTAAAGCGCATCGCCGAGCCTGCTTATGCGCCGATATCTGGCGATTTTTTTAACTGCATACGCTCGTGAGAACAGGTGATGGAAAGCTTCAAGTCAGTGCTGCGTCCCAATGCACTTGTTCTTTCAGTCGTCGCGGGTGCAACTATTGACGGTACGAAGGCATGCGGAGTATACTGAGATGTAATGCGCTTACATTGATGTGCTACTGAACCCAGGCATGCTCGACGTCCTTGGAGACAACGCTCGTGTAATTCGAACGATGCCAAACACCCCGGCGATGATTGGTGAAGGCATGACCGTGTGGTCCCAGTCCAATGAAGTGACAGAAGACCAACATGCACTGGTGACGTGGTTTGCAAATGTCCTGCTATCCCCCTGTGACGCATTCATTTACAATCGCCGCTTAACAGACAAAATCGATTCTTGGTGCTTTTGGTGTCGAGGTATGCACACTGGGTGGCTGGAATGACACAAAGCCCCGCTGATAAGCGATTGCAACGCAGGTTTTCGTGGATGACGAGTCAGCATTGGACATGGCCACAGCTCTATCTGGTTCAGGCCCAGGTAAGCAATTCACCCGTTGAAACGACCATGCATGATGCAATTACTGACGTATTTATTCGTTGTTTTGCGCAGCGTATTTCTTCCTGGTCGCAGAAGCCATGATTGACACAGGCGTTCACATGGGGTTCTCACGCGCCGTTGCCACCGTACGTGAGAGCGAATCACAAAACATACCACCATTCCGACCGCTAACCTCCCTACCATGCTCCTCAACAACAGAAACTGGTGCAGCAGACAATGCTTGGCTCTGCTCTCTACATGCAATCCTCGGACGCCCACCCGGTGATCCTCCGCAATGCCATCACCAGTCCTGGCGGCACGACCGCCGCCGCGCTTTATCGCGCCGAAAAGAACGGCTTCCGCGCCGTCATCGCCGACTCGATTTGGGCGCTGCCTCGAGCTGGGGTCGCCAACGCCCGTCGTGCGCAAACGCCCGCGCTCGTAGGCAGGTGACCGCTGGTGCGCACTGTCGCACCGGGTGCTGAGGTGGCGCGACCCTTCCCAGGTGCCATTGCCCCCCAACTACCACACAGGACGCAATAATGGAAAAAAATCCTTGGGTTTTTGGATTTTTGGCACCACAAGTGCAAAGCTGGAAGCGCGCAGACGGCAGGAGACCTTCCACGGCACAAGCGCAGGTGGCGCCGTTGTTGTGCTTGGTCGCGCCAGAGGGAACTTTGCGCTGTGGAACATCATGGGTCGACGCTCGGCATCCCCGCGCAGCCGTAGCCGCAGTCGCACACGCAGTCGCACGCGCAGCCGCACGCGAAGCCGCTCCCGCACGCGTAGCAGCCGAAGCGACTCCCGACGTGAAAGGTCAACTTCAAAGCGGCATCGCTCTCGCTCGCGTTCGCGCGACCGGGAACGTGGCCGTGAACGAGATCGCGATCGTGACCGTGATCGCGACCGTGGCCGCTCGAGATCACGCGACCGACAGCGTGATCGGGATCGCGACCGCAGTCGCAGCCGTGGGCGTGGACGCGACGAACGGTCAGGTGGGCGGGATGACCGCGACCGTGGATCCAAACCACAAGTGCAAAGTCTGTTGGTGAGAAACCTGCATCCTGATACAACAGCGGAGGATCTGAAGCGCGCATTCTCGCGTCGGGAAGGAGACGTTCGAGACGTTTACATTCCAAAGGACTTTGGGTCCAACCAACCGCGCGGATTTGCGTTTATCGAGTATGTCTCTTCACATCCACTGCATGTGGCAAGAAGCGGTTAATGATGGTTTTGTTGTGCGGACAGGTTTAACGATGCTCGCGAAGCTCGTGAAGTGAAGTATGAAATGGACCGCACGAAGCTCAACGGACAGGAAATTGCGGTGCTCTTCGCACAGCAGCGACGCAAGACGCCGGATCAAATGCGTGATGCGATGAATGCAATGAACAGCAAACGATCGTAAGCGAGATTGTGTGTCAACGGTTGGATTATTCGAATTAACAGCTTGTTTGTACGTGAAGAACTCGCTCCGACAGCCCAGGTCGGTCTCGGTCAAAGTCGCGGTCTCGTCGCAGGTGGGTTAATGTGAACGTGTAGCTGGCGCGATGTTTGTTCGCCGTATTTACTGTTTGTTTTTCTATGATCTTGCTGCAGTCCTAAGCGCGAGGACTCAAAAGAACGGTGAGAGGAACGCAGTCAGTGTCGACGATTTATGTCTGACATTGGCATCCTCTTTCCGTCGCAAGACCAAGTAATAATGCAATTCGCCAGCCAAGCCCCACAAGGTGCAACTGTGCTATAATTCTATTCCGTTGCCACTCAAGTCTGATGCTGTTGATGCCTTGTGTTGTGTTTGCAGAGGTGAGCACCAAGAGAGCTTTTCCAAGTGCGCCTAAGTTTCGGTCTGACGAATGCATGATTAATGCTCGGAAGCGCAAGAGCCTGTCAAGTGATTCAGAGTGCGTGGCTATTATGATTGAAACGATGTCGAACGTCAATGATATCCTGACCAACATTGTCAATGGTGGTGGTAGGATGTCGTTGAGATTGAAGCTGCTTCGTCAATGGTGAAGTATATTTTCTCCGTCCAGCGAAGCGCAGTCAGAGTCGTCTTTGATGAAGAGGGATGGCTTACTGAACGAGACGTGCATATTAATCCATGAAGAGAAGTTTGCCTCGGGCTTTCGTGTTCAACGGCATAAAGGGAGTGGAAAGCTGAAGTTCCAAAGATCCCGACAAGTGTGAGAGACTGCTTCAGGAGACTCAAGTCACGGACCAGACAAATGGCATACTCTTGGTCAACTAAGGAAAGCCACAGACACAGACAGCGTCTTATTGTTACAGCGAGGGCGGAGTGGGTTACCATCTCGAGGGTTCTACAGGCAAATCACAACTGTACTTCTATCCGCCGATGAGAATCATAGGTCGATTTTTTGCCTTTGATATGCCATACATGTCACCATGCCCGCCAAGCGCGAAGCGCTTCTTCTTGACTGCCGCATCCACAATTCGCTGGATGTCGTGATTGTCTATCCCATGGCGCATGGCGTCGCGCAGACTGACTTCCGAGTTTCCAAATAGACACACTTTAAGATTACCATCAGCAGTCAAACGCAGTCGGTTACACGACGAGCAAAAGTGCTCGCTCATCGACGTGATGAACCCGAACTGGCCGCGAAAGCCTGGAATGCGGAATGCCTTGGATGTGTCATTTGGGCCATCTTCGAGCTTCTCCACGTCGGCAAACTTCTCAGTGATCAATGCCATCATTTCTTTGTAGGACACGAAAGTCTCATCATTCCAGCGATTGCTGTCAAAAGGCATCCATTCGATGAAGCGCACGTCCACTGGTAATTCTTTGGTCATCTCCACAAACGCCACGATCTCATCCAAGTTGACTTCACGCATTACAACGCAATTGATCTTGAGCGGTTCAAACCCAAGCCTTGCCGCTTCATGAATGGCATCCATCACTCGCTCAAAGCCTTGTCTTCTCGTAATGCGAGCAAACTTGTCCGGTTGCAACGTGTCGAGACTGATGTTGAGTCGATCCACGCCAGCTTTTTTAAGCGCCTCGAGTTTGCGCTGCAGGACGATGCCGTTTGTTGTGATTCCGATCGACTTGATACCTGGGATCGCACGAAGCTGTGCCACAAGTTCCACGATATCTCTCCGGAGTAGTGGCTCACCGCCCGTCAGGCGAATGCGGTCGACACCTGCATCTGCGAACAACCCTGCCAACCGCAAAATCTCGGGTGTGGACAGCAAATCATCTGAAGGCTGCAGGTCGACACCTTCTTCTGGCATGCAGTATTGACAGCGGAGATTGCATCGCTCCGTGAGCGAGATCCTCAAATACGTGTGCTGTCGACCAAAACGGTCAACGAGAACTTTGCGCGTCGGATGTGCTTCCTGCAACATGAGCAACATGCACGCACACACAGCGTCAGCAAAAGCCTGCCCACCACAACACACACCGCACAAATCCAATTACACACAGATACAACGTACAGCATCTGAGAGCTCGCGGAGCATGCGGCGGATGTGATCCAGTGATCCATGGACATCACTGGCACTGGTCTGCACAGCGCCATGCTCCGCCTGCGTGGAAGCCCGCACGAAGTCCTGGAGACGAGGGCCATCGCTCAACTTCTTTCGCCAGTTGGGCCCCCGAGCAGAGCTGCTCATGTGTCTGACGTTGCGGAGGAGGCGCGCCATGGCGATCGTCGACAGAGCGCGCAATTGGTTGTGGCCCCTCCACTGCCGCTGCTGGTGCTGGTGCCGGCGCTGCCGTTGGCGTCGCCGCTTCCAATTTCATGCTCGTCAGGCAGGTTGCCCCATCGATGTCCGCCCCGCAGGCAGCCGGGGTAGGGGTGACAGAGTTGAACTGCGACAGGTGGGTGAAATAGACAGACACAGCGTCCACGGTACTGCCCACCAACGGGTCACCGTTGGGTTGAACGGGGTGTGTTAGCCAGAGGCAACTTCAATTACTGACGGTACCGTAGTCCCTGTTGAGGCGAATGCGGATGAGTGCCCGCTTCACCAGCTTTTCCCACCGGCGGACAATGAGCCGCCGGTTCTTGGTGATCGCCTGCTCGATTGTCTTCTGTTGGTGCGCCGCATGTGCGTCCATCAGTGTCTCCACGTCGCCTGCGAGGACCACGATCCCGTCAAAAGTTGGGTAATTCTTGCCGTTGCGCGCTTCGAAGCCGACCATCGCAGGAGCGAACTCGATACCAAGCTTTTGAGCAATGCGATCGAGGTGAGCGATGCGGAGGTGCGCTGCGCCGTGTTGGACATGGGCGTCGCTCCAGATCTCGATGTTGCCGTATTGGTTCTTTGGCAAGCAGCCATCGACGACTGGAGCCGCAACAAATGGGTCAGTTTGCCATTCTCCGTACAGCGCCAAGCCCGACGGATAACTGGAGCTGGGTGGTTGCAACTCGTCTCCTTCGTCGTCTGAAATGTCACCGCCGCCGTCTGCTTGAGCTTTCTTCTTGAGAAGGCGCTTGACAGGCTTGGATCGCTCACTCTCTCTTAAAATGCGTCCTTGCCTCTTCCACTTGAACGCGGTGCGAAGAACCTGGACGTTCTTGCGAAGAAACACTGGTTGTCCCTTGAAGAGCCCAACGACCTTGCGCGGGTGCACGCATTCGAACTGACCTAGCTGGCGCTCCAAGCAAAAGACGTGGTGCTTGCGAAATCCTTCCGCACTGGTTGGTAATTCCTCTTGCTCTGTCAATGTGCGCAATGCTTTCCGTTCCAACTCATCAATAACACTAGGCTTGGACTCGTCAGAATCACCACCTGTCTTGCCTGCGATGCCTGGACCATTCAGCTGTGTCGCGCCTAAACTGATTTGTTTGCATGTGTCTTCGAACCATTTGTCTGCGAGTCGCGATTTCAGAATGGAACTCCAGCGCGTTGCATACCGCGCTGTTGTATCGACGATCTGTCCGTTCTCTTCTATACTGACAACAAATGCCATCGGAGCGAACGCGCCTCGCATGTTGCCGATTTCGTTGGAATTGCCAATCATCTTCCGTACAACGTTGATAGGAATCCATGGTTCTGCAGTGTCACTTTCATCCAGTACCAGTACTTCAGTCCAAACCCACCACCGATACTTCGAGCTCTGAGCTTCAACGACGTCTTCAGATATAGCTGTTCTTTCTTCAATATCCTTCTTCAGGCGCTTACGAGGGCTTGCCTTTGTACCAGCAAATGCAGCTTCAAATCCACGACCAGTTTGCAAAGACAATGGGTCCAAACAGCCTGTGTGTCTACAACGCAGCTTCAGGGCTCTACACAATATCGTAAAGAGAAGCGCAACTTCGCTCGCGCTACCCCGACGGTCGAAAAACGCCTGCATCAATCGCTGCACAGTCATGTCTTCCATACACTCGGGCTCGTCTATGACGGTGAATATACTTACGAACCACGTCATGAGCTGCTGAAGATAATACTTTTGCATCTTGGTGCTCCAGCCTTCACAGCTGGGGCTGTTGACGGCCAGGGACAACACCAGCCCGCGTAGTATCGCAGACTGACAAAGTTTGTTCCATTTCATCTGAACTCCCAGCAACAGCAAGAGGTGGCCTTTATGCAGAGCGAGCTCTCGCTCTTTGTCTGCTTTGGTCGTTCGACGCGCTTTCCGCTTCTTCTTGTTTGACGCAGCTGCTTCTCGTTCCAGCGCAGCATTCACTTCGCTCCAATCGATGTTTCTCAAGTCTTGCGCCGTTTCGTCTTGGTCTTCGTCTGGATCGTCCTCCTCTGCATCAGGTTCTTCGTATTCGTCTGAACTGGTTCCGCTTTGTTCGCCTTCATTGCTGTAGTCCTCTTGCTCGACGGCATCAGCGGTGACATCATTCGTCGTCTGTCCTGCTTCTTTCCACTGGACTTCTTCTTTCTCCCCCGCTTCATCGCCTGTGCCGACCTCTTCCCATTGAACTTCGTCGCCTTCGTCGTCCGAGTACTCGAACTCTTCGTCGTCGTCCATGATGATTCGCTTTGCCAGACACGTTAACAGGTTATATAGATGATCAGTTTACGCGCAGATGCATTGTGTTGACGGAACCCATTTATTTGATCAGTGCCGATGTGACGCTGGTGGCTCTGGCGGCCACGAGTACCCATCAAGATGTGGGCTTAGCTTTGGTAATCTATCAGAAAGTGATCGCTGAGATGGCTCTAAGGTGCTTTCCGGTGTCTGTGATCGCATCGCATAGTCGCTTGCACGCTGAGGGGATCGACTGGCGGTGGCCGACAATTGCTGCTTCAGGAGGTTGCCCATTTGTTCCTCGACTTTCTCCAGGCGACTATCGATATCAGAAAGCACTTTCATGAACTTGCTTGACATATCTCGTAGTTGCGAAGAAAGAGCTTCGATTTTCTGCATCCCAACCCCGCTGAGTACCCATGTCTTCACATAAATGGCTGCTATTACCTTACCGCGACAGCTTCGTTGGATCGATCCGCGCATTGGCACTGGTGTGAGGAGATTATGGTATGTGAATGATTGAGCTGTGGTTTCTTTGTTGGTGGAGATGTGTTGTCGGAAACGAAAATTGATGGGCTGGTGGGGTTGTGCACATAATCGTCATCAACCTGTCCAGAGGAACGTAACTGTCAGTTACAATAAGACATATTCCGATGGTTTACCTTACATGCTCGTCTTCGGTCGTTTGAGGAATGGCGTTGTCGTAAATGTGTTGTCGAGGCGCTGCCGTTTTCATGTGGTGTCGGCCAGGATGCGAGGCTTTCGGCTCATGCTCTTGAAATTGGCTCAGGATACTTCCAATATGTGCATCCGCTGGTGGTACCACGTGGCATTGTATCCGCACTTTGTCTGAAGGAGATCTGCGAGCGCATACTTGAGAAATATACTCGTGAGGTCACACTATGCTTCATCTCGAGCTGTATACCGTTTCGGGTTCGTCCATTTCGCTTCCTCCCGTCGCTGTGATCGCACAAGTTCGCCGTGCTGCTTCTGAGCCATCATTATGGCGTCCGCAACTAGAGTTAACTTGCGTTCGGTGTGGTGGTTCGACAGGAATTGTGCAGACGTCAGCGATGGAAACAGGCGGAATTCATCTCTGAGCAACCGGAAGAGGCTTGCGACGAAGCGTGCGTCCGTTGCCCCATACAGATCATAGCCCTGGGCAACAAACCACACAAGCACACCCTCAGCATCAAGTACACTCCTGTCCATGCATACACATTACCTTGGAGCTGACGAACTGTGCGAGGTGTCTCGAGTAGTCCAGGAACGTGAAGTGGAGAATCCGCAACAAAGTGTCGTTGCGCGCAAGGTCCTCTCTGCGATTTCCAGCGCACAACGTCAGACACGATCACACCGATCGAGTGAGTGCGCAAGCATGACAGACATTGCCGCGGGTACGTGTGGGTAGCGGATGCGCTTGAGCTGCGCACGCAGGCGGCCGACGGCATTGTGTAGATCGCCCGCCATGGTCGTCGCTGCTTGCCTTTCAAGGGTTGCTATCAAGAAAGTGCGCGCCAAGTGAGTTCAAATGTAATGTTGCGCAAATGTTGCGCAACAGCATCGAAGCATTCAATTAACTTGGCATTTAACCAACACACACATTCTAGCCAAACTTGGTCGAAGCCGATGCAGCAGTGCCGCCGCGAACGTGCAGGTAGTTGAAGATGAATGAGTCCACGAAGCCCGAGATCTACGCATTGGCGACCATATAGAGGACAGCAGTGAGCAGAAATTCATGGGTCAAGTTTCCGAATAGTCGTACCGAGATCATTCCACCGATGATGGCGCACACACGAGTCAAGAAGTGAAGGAACGGAACGCGATCGTTGTCCACCTTCACCATGAACGGCGACAAATCGAAGACGAAGAAAGTGCCTGATTCATATGCACATAAGTATGACGTACGCACAACGGGGTGAGCCGCAAGTCGTCGTACCTGGGAGCGCGGACATCTGCCCAGTTGGATCGAGATAACGGGTTTGCTCAGTGTACGAAAACTGTCCAATTTACAAACAGTTAGTGTCAAGTAAGGGCTGCTGATTCCAGTGATGTGGACGCTTAAAACATACCTGGTACGTTTCCTTGGACGAAATGTCACTGTAGATCGTCGGCACCACCTTAACGTAGTATTGGAAGACGCCTCCCACTTCATCAACAATTTCTCAGCGCTTCTATCCCAGCCATTCGATCAATCACATCTCTGGTAACATACCACGTTCGGTCACCTTCTTCATGCCATCCAACGGGTTTTTGGCGCCTGGAATAGGAGTGCCAAACGACAGGCTTTCAAAACAATCAACACCAACAACATAAATCAGCCTCACTCCTCACAGATTTCCCAGCACGCATGATGCACCTGTGAATCACATGCGTGGCATTGAACGAATACTCCTGACCCGGGCGGAACTGGTGGACCAAGCGGCCTTCACGATGGAACGTGCGACCTAACGCAACGTGGAAGTTGCCTGCAACTCGGTTGACCATCATCTTGCCTTGGAAACGGCAGCCTTCACCATCCTGCGCCAGCGTTTCTTCCTCGACACTTTCACGAATGCACTGCTCCTTCTGGTCAGCTTCTTCGAGGGCCACATCACTTGCCATGAACGCTTCCTTCACTTCATCGCACGTGTTGCAGCACTTCTTCCCCGCTGGATGCGTCGCGTCGTAGCAGCTGCCACAGTAGTTGGGTGGAACATCAACCTTTGTCGGCGCGTTGGCACCCAGCATCGACATTGGACGACCAATCTGGTTGCCGCTCTGGTCCAAGCGGATCTTGGTCACGGTTTGATGCATGTTCATCTGCAACTCACCAGCCACGTCCATGGCATTCACATGCGCATCTGATTCACAATACATGCGATGCACATTTCAGCCCAGATATTATAAAAAGACACTGCACATCGCTTTTCCTCACCTTTGCAGCTGAGTGCCAAGAAGCTGATATCGAGGTTGATCTGCAGCTTCTCGTTGATGGTCTTGTCAACAACCATGTGCTCGTGCGTCTTGACACTCATGTAGTCACGCAGCTCCGACAAGAACAGCACCAGCATGATGATACCAGTAATTAACGACACTGCCATACACACAGACATACAGTATTCACAACGCAAAGCGTCAGCTTGTTCCCATTGCACCGCGAAATGCGCACACACGCAACGTACCAGTTCCACCAACGTCAGTCTGGACCTTGAATTCGCGGTGCATCTTCGGGTACACATCCACGCGCTTCAGAGCACGACGTGCCGAGCGCGTGAAGCTGCTTTCGCTGGCTTCCCCGTTCAAGCCGACGTCGTCCACATCGCTCTTCGCGGCACGGTATCTCATCGCCATCGTTGTGCTCGCTCCTCCTTGTGCAACACGCGTACGCTGGTCGAAGGCGCTGGCTGGTACCGTACTTAGTGGGATTATTACAGTACACCTGGTTGAAGTGCGGGGCACGAAGAGCCGTGGGCGGCCGAGATGAGCGGCGCCACCATGGAGGAATACTTCCGTCGCCAGGCGACGGTGATCGGCAGCGCAGCGTACGCTCAACATCTTTGTATGAAGCGCCATGTGTCTGTGTGTGATATCGCTCGTTTTGCTGCGTTGTTGCCGGCAGAATGGAGCAGATCGCGGTGATGGACGTGCTGTTGGTCGGGTTGCGCGGGGTCGGCGTGGAAATCGGTGCGCGGATTGTGCTCAATGTGACGTCGCGACGATGTGGCTCAGGAGCTTGAGTAATGATTTGTTTTATGTATATGTTAGCAAAGTGCCTCGCGTTGTCGGGAATCCATAGACTGACGCTGCTGGACGATGATTTCGTGCGAAGGGAAGACTACGGCGTTAATGTGAGTGCATCGATTCCTCGAGACGGTTCATGTAATGGCGTTATTGATCCAGCAACGACAGTTCTTGTTGCAAGAAGGTGATCTCGGTAAACACAAAGCCAAGCAAGTTGCTGCTCGCTTGAACGCGCTCGGACCGTTTGCTGACGTTCGAACGATTCCCGGGGCATTGACGTTGGACCTCCTACTCAATTACCATGTGGGTCACACACTGTGCTTGAAGTTCTATTGGCTAGATGCATCTGTCTCAATCAGTGGATCAACAGCTTGTGGTGTTCTCCAGTTACAACTACTCGTGGGAAGAATTGATCGCGTACAATGAATTCTGCAGAGCGCAAACTCCCCCCATAGGATTCGTGCTAGCCGAGAGTCGAGGAGTGGTTGGCTACGTGTTCACGGATTTTGGACCACTGTTCATTTCAGACGACGCGGAACAAGTTGAAGAAGTGACGATTCTGGCGAAGCGGACGCAGCCGACGTCGGCGAACAGTTGCAAAATTATCTTGCAGGAGCAACTGGGGATATGCCTATTAGAGTCAGGCGATCGTGTCATGCTACGATGTACATCAAAATCCAGCATCAATACGGAATGCATCATCAAGAGTGTGGTATCGCCGACACACATAGAAGTCACGGTTCTTGCAGCGGATATTACCGAGTCCAATTTACTTGATGAATGGCATGAGTCTGTTCAGATGGCTGATCGACTGTCAAAGCAATCACAGCGACGCACGATTTCACACAAAAGCTTGCGGGAAAATACAGTTCATCCCGGGCTAATTCAGCTTCCTACGATGTCTGATTTCGAGCCAAGTAAGTCATCGCACTGACTGCAAAATTGCGTGAAATCAATCTGACACCGGATCATCAAGATCGACCAGAAACGTTACATGCCGCAATGCAAGGAATTTACTCATTTCGACGTCAATATGGCTTTCTTCCTGAAAATGGGAATGCAATTCACCAAGAACAAGTCATACAGCTGGCGCATAATATCGTTGTCAAGGTGAGCGAGTGAGGCTAGCTTTGGTAAGTAAAAATGCTTACTGATCGCTGCGCGAAAGAGAAATATTCTCTTTCAAGATCAAGGTCGCGAGAATGAAACGGAATGGCAAGTTGATGATATCACCTTGGAGAAGTTGACAAGGTGCCCGTCAACGGAGTTTCATGCCGTGAGCGCGTTGGTGGGAGGATTTGCGAGCATTCAGTCTATGAAATATTGTGGTACGATCGCATACTGCTTAGTGGCTACCATCACCAAGAAATAACTATGATGTTGGGCCTTTATACAGGGAAGATGGGGGAGATCGTTCACCCGGAGAGTCAATTTCTATACTTCGATGGATCAGACATCTTCCAAGCGTTAAGAAATTGCAACAAATCCGGTGCCTCTTCAACCTCATTTGGAATAGAAGCATTCTGCGGGAGTTCTGTCGGTGAACAGCTTGCGCATTGTTCTGTTCGATTTGTTGGAATGGCTTCCTTCAATACGGAGCTTCTGAAGGTGCTCAAGCGTTCGCTATCAACTTCGACCATCATGATGCGGTTCTGAATCCGACTCCAGAATGTCATACTCGCAGGGGTCGGGAAAGCATCGCGTTACCATATCAACCTTCGTGAAGAGGAGTCTACATATACCGTGTCCGACTCCTGCTCACAGGTCTTGTTGTCAACCAAATATCTCGGAAACCAAAAAGCAGTCGCGGTGAGAGAATTGAAGCAGACGATGTACATGAACCCAGACATCGATGTCAGCACGCTCAGAACCCCAGGAGCTGAACTTCAAGTGTGTCCTGACATATTGATTGTTGAATCCGTCACCGTGGAGGTTCGTGCCTGCAAAGATAGGTGACACGTATCAGGATGAGCGCACTAACAAAGATGTTCCAGGAAGCAATTGAGTTCGATAGAATTTGCCGCATTCACGAGAAGCCGTTTCTATTTCTTCATCATGGAAACGACATCGAATTGAATTCGTTCGTTCCAAATGTTACGAATACGTTTGCGGAGACATTTATTCCCCACCAAAAACTCCAGAGCAACGGGATCTATCCATTTGATCATCTACCACCGCGACCCACCGCTCCAAAATTATCGGTCAGCATCACAGAACAGATGGTGCAAGATGGTGTGGTATTATTTGACGCAATTTTCAAGACTGCATTGGGTGAAACGAAATCTCTCATCAAAAATCTGGGCGGCTCTGGATTCGCTGATGACAACGTCTGGAGAGCGTGGTTCATGGTTAGAAGGAGTCGAATTACCACGTATGACGAATGCGTCCAGGAAGCATGGAAGCTGATGGAAGCACTTGAAGAAGTTTCGTCCACCCCACTTCGAGGAACCATTTTCACCTCGGTTGACATCAGTAACGCTGACCATCTTCAAATTCTTGCTGCAACATCGTGTATAGTCGCCAAGACAGCCAACATCGCCATTCCTGAAGGTTTGAAAGCGCCAACACGTTGTAAATAGTCGTCAATTTGGGAATCTCATGTCTTTTTCGTGTGTACTGCCCAAGAAGTCGAGCTTCGAAGAGAGGCAATTACAAGAGCACAGACAAACCTTCATGAGTTCAGTTTATTTCAGCACCCCCGTAATTCTTCGAGCATCTTGGCCGGATTTCGTGCTGCCGACCCAGCAAAGCTCCTCCGAGCGTTGGAAAATGTCCACTGCATCGATTTCGACGAGGTAATGCCTGGATCGTCGAGGTCAATTGTTGTGTCGTCTGGTTTTAATACGGTGCTGATGTATTACAGCAACCATTACACTACCAGTGGCTGCAAGCATACGCAAACATCCGACTTGAGGCGCTGGGTGCTCCGCGGATCGATGACCTAGCAGCTGTGCGCCGATTACGAAGAAGTCGTGGAGAGTACCTACCCATTGCTACAATACTTGGTGCCCTTGGCCTGATGCAAATACTAAAGATCGTACAACATCCAATTGAAGTGAGTAGCCTCCGCAACTACCGGCTAGTAACAAGGGCGGCGAGCTGTGGGTATCAGAATATCTACCTCTGCAACCAGTCTCCGCAACATCACTCGCGCTGGAAGCAACTCGAGGTACTGCACTTCGAGTGACTCCTGAAGGGTTTACTCGTTGGACAAAAGTCATTTTGCCTCGGGCAAAGGAGCTGCAGACGATACAAGCAATGATCTCCTACGTCGAGGTCTGGCTTGTCGTATGCCTCGATGGTGATGACTCTTCATTTAACGTCGGGTTGATTGCTTCGATTTCCAGGCAAAATTCAACGTGAAGATTCATGCCATTTTGCACGATGGTCGCGAGATTGTGGATGCTCGGTCGAAAAGTATTCTATCCAAAAGGTGAGATCCTTAACACTACCGAGGATGGACATGTTACTAGCAGCTGCTCTGACAATCTCCTCCGACCATACAGCATTTGGAATGTGTGCTCTGCGCAACCTCCCGTGCTTTTGGAAGTATGCGCTCGAGATGAAGCTGGTGATGTCGCATTGCCACCGCTTCTGGTGTGGGGTCCGTCATGACCCGTCGTCATGATGAATCTTAGGCGGAATTCATGGGAGAGCATGGGAAACCTTCAACAAATAATATTGATC
>NSDO01000599.1:15581-35715 GCA_002286825.1 Lagenidium giganteum | reverse complement strand
GATGAAAACGTACCAGTCTATCGATGCTGTAGAAGAACAAGAAGGACTAGACGAGGCTCTACATCAACAAGAAATTCTCAACAGTATTAATTTGCCAGGAATCCCGCCGCACAAGCTCACACTGAAAGAAGGAGCGCCAATCATGTTGATTCGCAATCTGAATGCAGCCCAGGGCCTTTGTAACGGAACAGGACTGCAAGTGTACCGTCTCTGAAATAACTGCATCCACGCGACAATCCTTACCGGCACAGACAAAGGCAATCGCGTGTTCATTCCTCGAGTTACATTGATCAGTGACGGTCAGTGCTGCCCTTCAAGTTGCGTCGACGACAATTCCCAGTTCAGATTTCCTTCTCTATGACCATCAATAAAGCTCAAGGACAATCCATTCTCCACCTCGGGATTTACCTTCCTCAGCCAGTGTTCGCCAATGGACAGATGTATGTAGGATTCTCGCGGTCGTCAGACAAACACAACGTCAAGGTTGCTGTCGAGCTCAGCAATGATGGCAACGCCTACACAAAGAATATCGTCTACACTGAGCTTTTGTAGCTCAATGCACGTTTGCATTCATATACGTTTGACTTGAAATGGGTTTATTGAATTCTTCACTATTCGCGTACAACGTGTGCAATGACAAAAAATAATAGGTTGACACAGAAACATATAGCATTAGGGTCGGCACATAACACTAGGGTAGGCACACAGACATGACAGTAGGGTAGGCACCCACACACATACAGTAGCGTAGGCACATAACTGTAGGGTAGGCACACACACATAACAGTAGGGTAGGCACATAACAGTAGGCACACACACATACTGTAGGGTAGGCACATAACAGTAGGGTAAGCACACACACATCACAGTAGGGTAGGCACGTACAGTAGGGTAGGCACATCACACATAACAGTAGGGTAAGCACACACAGATAACAGTACGGGAGGGACATACACACATAACAGTAGGGTAGGCACGCACATATAACAGTAGGGTAGGCTCACATATTACACAGTAGGGTAGGCACACACACATAGAACAAATGCAAAATCGACAAGACTATAGGAGCACATATCATTATGGCAAGCATTTAACGTTAACAAAAAGGGTAAGACCTTTGGCGGCCCCGGCTTGCCGGGGCCCAACAACTTGTGAAAATTTAATTACGTGAATATACTCGCGTGATCTTTCTTTTGGCTACGCTAGTGGACGGACTGCATTAACTATGTTACATCGTCCTAGACCCCCTTAGAGACCACGTTAGTGTACTTTGGTGTGTAGCTGAGTCGGCAGCTCGCAGCGTTTATTGGAAGTTGTTGGGTGGGCCGATGCCCATATTGGTCGCTTGCTTATCCAGCACTCGCTCGCAGCGGCGTGACCATGACAGCATGCACAATAGAATGGGAAGGGAGACCGAGTGTCAGTGCCGTGCAGATCCGCGAATCAATCGCATCCAGTCGCGATTGATCGTTATGGTGTCTCGTGTCGTCTCTGACACCGTTGCTGCGCTAGAGGAGAAACGAAACTTGTGATGAGTACAAGCATTCCGTGCTGGATTTGCTTCAATAGAGGGGCCACCAAGTCACCGGTTGCCGAAAAATTGCTGTCGTACTGGTAGCTACCAGCAATGACAGAATTCTTCAAAGGCACCTTTGTCATCATTGGCAAAGCCTACTCGCCTCTTTGTCCGGTCGTCCCTCAGCTATCTGCGGCCGCATTTTTTCTGTTTTTCGTTCATTAACCATGTGGTGGGAATCCCATTGTCCCTGCGTGCGGTGCTCAGAGCGACCATGGTGCTGCATTGGGGCAGCCCCAGGATGACCAGGCCATTGACTACCATGTCTGCATATTTTCACAGAGTGTTGCTGGCACATGCACGGAACCCAATGTCGCATGATGAAGAACATGCGACCATGAATGAAGAATACGCGATGGTCCAAGTAGGAACCAACCGGCGTGACCGGTGAAAGTACCAGCACGTAGGTGGCCCGCCGCACCCGATAATTCACTGTTCAATATTTCATACAGCAAACAGTCAAGCAGCCTCCTCAAGTCACCAAGCAAACCAAGGGCACCAAGCCCGAGTTGGTGACCTGGAACGCCACACTGAGGCAAATGCTGACGGAGCAATGCATTTATTCTCACATTTGACGCGTGAAGCCATTCGCAGATAAAATATCTGAGGGACTACTGTAGCATGATTAGTCGTCCCGTTAATGCTTCAATCAATCAGGTGGCTTTGCATTCCTACGTGTATGTCACAATTCTGGCTCTCGATGTCATTTCTGACCACAGCCTCTCTCCTCTTCCTCCTTCAGAGGTTTGCATCCATGTTCTTGCTGCCACATTTTCCACATGTGACAACCAGACGCGCGTGATCGCGACAATGGTGATGCAGACAAAAGTACACACAGCGCCCAACAACGTCAACGCGTTGCGCTGTGACGATTACGTGATGGAGCGCTTACTTCGTATTAGGCAGAATGAATAAGACATCGGACTGCACCAGCGTGCAGTTAATCACATGCAACTTTGGCCGTACAGTGGACGGCGTACCCTGATGCATGCTGTTGCCTGAAGATCAGTGCGGCCATCCATTGCGAGTGTGCGCCCAGAACTTCACGAAAGGTCACCTACACGGAAACTGAACCCCCTTGATTTGGTTTTGTTGCTGGTGGGTGTGACGTGGGTTCGGTGTGCATCCCATCGTTTGTCGCACCTCCTCGGTTGTGCAATTTCTGAATTTTTTGTCAATTGTTGGGGGGTTGTGATTGGCTGCGAAGATGGTTTCGCGTTGGGGTCGGTTTGCAATTGCTTTCAGCGCACGCTGGAAACACACACCAGCAGCTGTCGCACGCGCGTAGAACACCATACCCTCGAAAATTTGATCGTTGTTCTCATCGGCTGACATGGGGTAACCCTCTCTCTCACACTCTATTACCCTCGCAAAGGCGAGTCGCCCTTTTACTCCAGCTCTGTCCTTGACGCCTGCTGTTCTCTGCAATCCCCACATCCGGTAATGCTATTCCCGCTGGACGCCAGGAGAAGCTGTGCCAGCACTGTGTGGTCGCTGCCGCGACACACGACAGGGCCCTCACACTCGAAGAAACTCGGCGATGAAGCAACGCTACTCGTCTGCTCACGCTCGAGCGTCGCCGCTCATGCGGAACGTCTGTCTGCTGGCGCTCGTGCTGCTTGGGGCATCCATGACAACGGTCGACAGCGCTGACCGCCTCATGCGCGTGGTTGATGAACCCGAATGGGAATCCATGATTGCACAGCAACATGCCATGGAGCGCCGCTTGCGGCAACAGGCAGACGTGACGTGCGAGAATGCGGCGACCAGCTCGCCGTTTGCATCGTCGCTCAAGACTATTCCGACTACTGCTGGATTGCAGAGCTGTTTGGCCAGCAATCTGGGACCCTTGCTCGGTGCTTTAGGCGGCAAGTGCTCCGTCACTTCGCTGACGAGTTTATTTGACAAGAAAAATGCAAACGCGACCAGCTTCATGACGCTTGCCAACGGGTTGATGGCAGGCCTGGGCAACTCGACGACTGATCTCGGCGACGTTATCAAGATCTGGACCAAGGATGACAAGGAAGCCACTCAGTTCTGCTCTGCCATGAACGACTTGGTCGGTCCGTGTGTTCAGTCACTAGTCCCCGCTTTTGTGGCGCTCATGGAATCGAACGCGAAATGCTGTGACCAACTCCGCCAGTTCTACAGCATGATGCTGCTGTTGGTGCCAAGCGGCAAGTCGTTGGAGCAGACGCTTTTCGGCTTCGTCAACGACCTCCATCGTACAATGTGCACGCAAGCCGACAGCAAGCAGCTCTGCGGCCAACAGCTCTTCTCGTACCTGTCGGACGTGATCGGCAAGGACAAGTCGCTGCTGAGTCCCATCGTCTACAAGGCTGGACTGCCATTGTACGCGCTGCCCGACAAGGTGTGCGACGCGCTGGATGCCACCAAGTTCACCAACCGCCTGAGCTCGGACGACGCGTCGATGAGCTACTTCGCGTACTCGTGCTGTGCCACGGGTCTGTCGGCWYTSATGGAGWCGCTGGACGGTGTGATTCGACAGGTGACRGGCRAYTCCATYYCGGAGACGCTGAACCTGATGATCGGTCGCGACATTGACGACAAGCACGGCTTCAAGGCGCGGTACGACGACATCCAGAGCTGCAAGTTTGCGACGACGTGCACGGCTCCGAGCKTCCTGCTGGAGGCCAATAAGACTGTGCCRACGCCAGCGACCAATTCGACGAAGGATGCGCGTCCGCAGGGTCTCAAGTGCAAGGAGGTTCAGCTGTGCAACAAGGACAAGGTGTGCTCGACGGTGTGTGACCAGGGAACGGCCATGATCGCGCCGTGGGCTGCGCGCGCGTTGTCGTATCAGCGCAATGTGTCGTACACCAAGTCGTTGYGCTACACGCAGTTGCCGGGAACGCACAACAGCGCGACGACGTTTGCGCGTGGCTACGGCAATCGCGACCAGCTGATGAACGCCGTGTTGAACCAGGACGATCCGAGCGTGTAYGTGCGCACGCAGAACCAGTTGCTTACGTTGACGGACCAGCTGAACCTTGGTGCTCGGTTCTTGGAGKTGGACGTGCACTATTTCGCGTCGGCTTATCGCACTGGTCACTGCTCGAAGATTAGCCAAACGATTATCGAAGATGCGACGTCAGAGTTGACGACTGCAGTCCAGATTTTGTTGGGCAATGGTAAGGCCGATGACTCGATCACGTTTGATTGGTCGCCAGCGTCGATGGGCTGTTTGCCATCGCTTAGTGGCATTCGGGCTGAAGAGCATATGAAGCATGAGGACACCGTCAAAGAGATCGCGGCCTGGGTCAAGGCCAATCCGGGTGAGCTGATTGTGTTGTATTCCGAGTTTGGACGAGAACTGTCGGCGTTCAACAAGACAGATAAGCTGCTTGACATGTACAAGGACACTTTCGGTGACGTGATGTTCACGCCAGCTGACTTGAAGGACTTTGGTGGTGATTGGAGCAAGTTTACTCTGAACGACTTGATCTCGAAAGGCAAGCGTGTCATTATGGCGACCACTCCGGGGGACAACAAGTTGATGTTTGGGCTGTACGATTTGTGTGGGTCACTTTCCGATATTCCGACGTCGAAAGCCAACACCGATACATCGGGTACGTTATGGGGCGCCACCACCATGGATGGCAAACTCGTGCGAGCGTATTCGAGCGAGATCCGATACGGAAGCTTCGACGAGGCCACGCTGGTTGGCGATGCTTTCGCAGATACACCATCCCAGCCACGTCACATCAATGCCACTACCGTACCAGTATTCAACGCCGCGGGCGTGAATATCATCGCGCTGGACGAGCTCGATGGTGCCAACATGATCAGCATGATCTGGAGTTGGGCGGAGAAGGAGCCTGCCGAAGATGCGACAGTCGCTTTGATAGACGCGAAGGATGGTCGTTGGTATGGTGCGAAGGACAAGTCTGGCATCAAGTACGTCGCGTGTGTGAGCTCGAAGGATCGGAAGACATGGAGCGTGGTGGCGTCGGGCTCAAGCTGTCCCGATGGCACGAAAGATGACTCGCCGCAAAATGGTTTAGAGAACGCTGCTCTCCTTGCTGCGTTGAAGAAGGAGGCCGCAGATGGCAAAGCGTTGCTGGCAGTCGATGTGTCCAAGATTCCGAAAATTTCTGCAGCAGTCCAGAGTGCTTATGACAAGAACCAAACCGGCAGCGGGACCGGTGGCGGTGGTGGCGGTGTCAAGAGTGCAGCTGCCGATTGTACGGGTGCTAAGGCGGTCGTGCTTTCGGTTGTGTTGCTTATGTCAATCTGGCATTACTAGACTCAAGATTGCTCTTTCCGTGAACATGATAGCCTTGCTTTCTTATTTCGTTCTAGAAATTGACACAGCAGTGATCAAGTGAGTGAATCACTTCGCCCCTTCGCTGAAAAATTGAAAAGTGGCACCCAGTGATCTGGAGCACTAGATTATATTTTACAGCTTAACGCGAACGGAACGAGCTCAAATTGTAAAGCGTCGAATTAAAGTTAGACCCGCAACTGCTGACTGATGAAGTGCTACATCAACGCTGGGGACTGGAGACACTGGTGACTGGACCACTTCAGCATGTGTGTAGTTGTACAATACAGTGTCGGCAAGTGTACCTGCTTGCTACAGTTCGACTGCGTTGTGCAGTTCACGATCAAAAGTGACGGGGGCAAACAATGACGATAAAGAAACATTCCCAATGTCGGTGGGAGGCAACGAGTCCAGCAGTCTTCCTTCAGTAATCTTCCATGGATCTGGCGATTTTGGTGATTTCCATCCGTCACACTGATGGTGATCATTCTTGCCTTCAGCATTTGAACTCGCAACTCGCGCTGGTTTGTCGCACGCAACTACCGTTTTCGATGCTTCCTCTCGACGACTGCTGAGTAGCGAACCTAACTTGAGGACCTGGTCGTCAATGCGGTGCTCAGGACGAACGAGATTCTTGCGATCTTTATGCAGCCCACGCATGCGTCGCGCCACCTTTTTCTGGTACTTCTGCGCGTGTGTCTGAACCTGACGAACCGAGCGTGTGCCCACATGATTGGCGATTTGTTTCCATGGCCCAAGCGGATAAAGGCGCATAGCTTCGAGCAAGCGGTTGTGTTCGTCTTGCGACCGTACTCCTCGCGGTCCTCTCGGCGTTGGCGCATCCATTTTGGCAATCGGTGCTTCTGCTCCTTCACCCGACAGTGCACTATCGAAAGTCACAGTGAGCCAGGTCTCCCTTGACACCGTGAGGTCGCCCTCACTTTCTTTATCTCTGTGGACCTCTTCACGCCAACTCTTGGCTGTAGATTTTGTGGACTGTGCATGGACAGATATCAATCACCACTTTGTCACTGTCCTGACAGCGCTCCCACGCGTAGCAAACGGAACTAACACGAGTCACGAGTCAGAACCAGCACTACACTCTGACGAGGCTCTCCTATGACTTACAATGGAGCCACCTCTCTGCAACCCCGTTGGGCCCCAGCAAAGGAAGAGGGTCACGGCGTTCGACACTGAAGTTGATCGTTGGCCTCGTTGTCAAGATTCGCTGTTTCCAGTGCAGAATGAATGCGGTGATATCAGAATTAAAATATGAGATGTGGTGAGCGCAATTAAATGAATAAATGAATTGGAGGACGGATGGCTTTGTCAGACGCGCCAGGTGTTACGTGCATCAGGACGCGCTCTCGCAAGCATCAGTGAATTGCAAACAATAAACGAAAAAGATCTACGTCAATGTTCGCCAGCCGATCAACTACCGTCACTTTTGGCTTACAGAGATAGTGTCGAGGACACTAACGGCAAGGAACAGTGACGTTAGGGCACAGAAGGCACCGATGCGCGCAGCGCGGAGCGAGAATTCAAGTAAGCGTTCCTGTTTGGAAAACCCGCACGCTATATTATCGGTCCATAGCTAACCATTCACCTGTAGGCCGCAGAACAACCATTCGTTCACGTTCAGCGTGTGTGAGTATCGCTCACCCCAGCCGGTCGCACTGGCTTGATCCACGGGCTTGCACATTTATCAGGCTGATCTCACAGACACTGATCTCCAACGAGTACCCGTGCGACGGGGAGGAACAATGTACCCGCGCGACGGGACACAAGAATGCTCGCTGAGTCGAGCTCTGTGCAGTTGCCAAAGAACAAATCTCTGCCTGCACGCAATGCACCGCAGCGGGGAGATGATGATGATGATGACGCCGAGCCAGTGCGACTGGACTCAGGCAAAGGCAAGAAGGTGGAATTTGCCAATGATGTGAGCATTCATAAGTATGAAGTGGCTGCAGGTACTACGCGAGCCAGTGGGAGACCACAGCGGACGCGACGAAGGCCAGCGCGCCTGAAGGAGTACTAAGTGCATGCCGTCACCGGCAGTGCCAATGATGACGTTGTTGTGCCAACAACGTTCCGAGAGGCGATGCGAACGCCACAGGCAGCCCAGTGGAAGGCAGCCATGGATGATGAGATCGAGTCGCTGAGACGACATGGCACATGGCGAATGGTGCAACGAGATTCGATCAAGGGAAGGTCAACGATCACGACCAAGTGGGCCCTTGCGCTGAAGAAGGATCAGCACGGTCGAATCAAGAGATTCAAGGCCAGACTCGGGGCGCATGGGTTTACGCAGAAACTTGGTGTCGACTACAATGAGACCTACTCACCGGTGATCGGGTTTGAGGCAATCAGGGTTGCCCTAATATACGCCGTGCAACGACGTTGGGATGTACTTCAATATGACGTGAAGACTGCATACCTACATGGTGAACTGGAGGAAGAGGTGATCCTCGAGCAGCCGGAGGGCTACGTCGAAGACCCAGTCCCGGTGTGCATGCTGACCAAGGTCCTCTACGGATTGAAACAAGCTTCGAGCGTCTGGAACCAGACACTGCATCGCCAGCTAACAAGAATGGGCTTCGAATGTCTGTTATGTGGCATCCGGAAGGAACGAATGAAATAAGGAAGACAACTGAGCAAGCATCCCGTACTGAGAACATGAGATACCAGCGGACATCATGACGAAGCCGCTACCAAGGAACAAGTTTATCAAGTTCCGCGACAACCTCGGGGTGCAACCTAGGGAGTTAGCTGGTGTGGCTGGGCAGACTGTGCCTACGAAGCCAAGTGGGAGTTTCGATCATCGACGTCATCATGGGTGCCTGGGTGGACTTGGCCCGTGTTCGTCTCAGTGATCACATCCACTTCCGCTGCAGCATCATCTGCCCTACTGTGCGGCATTGCACTGCCTGTATCAACGGCACTTCAGCACGGACTTCCACCGACGTTGCAATGTGCTGGCGGCGTTGCAACACCTTGTCTGTCGCAGCAGACTCAACACCTTGACGTCGCAGCGTCTTGGGTTGATCATCATGCTGGCGTCTCAGCACCTCTTGACGTCGTAGCGTCGTGATCCGATCATCGGATTCGTCAGGTCGGCATTTCAGTGCCCTTGGATGCACAGCCCTTCCGTTATCAGTATGCTTGCGCTTCACGCAGCTGGAATGCTTGCTACTGCCAGTATCGCACTGGGTTTTCATCCTCACCGGATCGCAGCCCTCCCACTGCACGGCGGCATCACCTGTGACAAGGCACGTCACACAGCACAAGAGCGCAATAGGAAGCGTTGACTTCCACGCAACCACGGACGGTTGCTCTGTGCCTTAGAGCAAAGTGGTTGTTCCGGCCCTCCGCAGTGAGGGCAAGAAGTTTGCAAAGGATTGCAAATGTAGAAGTGATGTATTACTCCCTTAGAGGAGAGCACCAAAGGGCGCAGGAGTTTCCTAACTGCTCTAGCGACCCTTAAAATATACAGACCCGATTGGTCATTAATATGCATCTCAGCTCTGATTGGCTGATAACATCAAGGCGGCCCTTCGGGACGCCGTATTGCAAACGACACATCTTTAATTGCAAACAAAGCAATTCTTGACATCTTGTGTGTTCAACAACAAATGTCAAGAACCCAATTGTGGTGCTCGACAACAAATGTAAAGAACACCTGTGATCACATGCGTGATCAACCCCAAGTGTGTAACATCCGTTACATCGCCTGCATGGCTGTGCTCCCACTCGTTCACCGCGTTATCGCTCTCTGTGCCCGGTCTGTTCTTTGCGATGTCAGGATCTCTACCGAGGACACTTTCCATTTGCAGGTTCACTCGATTTCTGATGCTTACGACCTCTGTGTCCAGCCGCACAATGGGAACTTCAACCGGCAAAACATGATAACCGTCTCCATACGCGTTGTGGAGTAGCATCTCCGCGTAATCTTCAAATGTTTTCCACGCGTGCAGTCATCACACGACCACTCGTAAAATCCATCGGCTTCTGGCCGTTTGTCTAGTCACTGTAGCCGAGTAGAATGCACTTGACTGCTCTTGCTCTGAGCTTGTCCTTTCTGGTTCTGGACTCGTTCGGGATGTGCACGAAGCACATGCACCCCATGTCCGCAAGTGTGCCACACTTGGCACTGAACCCTTCAATAGCTGGTATGGCTTCAATCCCATGTTGGCATTTGTTGGTGACACCTTCCACGTATTGACCACGTACATTAACGCTTCGCCCCACAAGGACTTGGGCAAATTCGTCATCACAAGTAGCGCACGCACACGCGACAGCAGTACGCCATTTGCCTTTTCAACAATTGCATTCTCTTCTGGTGAGCAGGCGTTCGTGAATTGCTGCGTGATTCCGTGATCATGGCAGAACACGCGCAGCTCTTCTCCTTCAAATTCACCACCTTGATCAGAGTGCAGTCGCACTACCTGGTATCCACGGTGTCGATGCTCGTTGTTGACTCGCCGCACAAGTCCCATCACGAATTTCAGCAGCTTGACTCTTCTGGATCAGCAGAAACACCCACGCATACCTGATGGCCTCGTCAATGGCAAGTAAAAACATTATTGATCCATACAACGTCGTTTCCGTCACGTCGCAAATGTCGACTGATACTTTCTCAAGCGGTCGAGTTGCACGGCTTGCTTTCTTCTTGTAGGTCATACGTCGAAGCTTAGCCTGAATACAAGGAACACATTCGTAATGGTTCAATACAGTGTTGTTGAGCTTAAGCCCGGTGACCGCAATGCTGGCTACCGCTGACTCAATCGCAGCCGAATCAATATGAGCAAAACACAAGTGGGCTCTGTACATGTCGATGCCCTGGTTTTGCTTTGTCAACGCAAACACATTGCTCTTCCGTTGGTCCGTCTTGAGCCGTGGTACCATAAGAGAGAAGCCGCACTTCACTTGCATGGAGTCAAGTGAAAATAGGTTGACTCTCATACCCGGGTACACGTCTTCAATAACGCGGTCTTCCCATGTCTTTGTGTGCTCATTGTGCACACGCACCAGCACCTTGCCCCTTTGCGTAAACACTTGTTTAACACCATTGGCCATCGACCATACATGATCGCTGTTATTGCGGTTGATCTCAGCACGCAATCGCATCAGGTCTTCAATATAGTCACGCATCTTCTCACCCGGCCGCAACCGGCGATTGTAGAGGTCGGTCCGCAAAAACACCGTGCTTGCCTTATCACCTTGGCTGAACGCCTCTTCGACCGCCTTCCACACAACAGCAACGCGACCAGACATCATGGCATTCGCAAACTGGTCACCAATTTCGTCAGATCGGAGCGACACAAGCATCCCATTTTCTTTCGCTTCTCTCGCGAGAATGCATCGTCATTGAGCAGGGGTCATGTTTTCGTTCATGCGCTCTTGGCCTAGCAGAATACTGAGCAAACCAGACGCTGCCATCTTGACCACGAACCGACGGCGCCAATGACTGAAGCTCATCCCACGATGAAACATTGGTACCTGAATCTCCGCCGCATCCAGGTTGTTCATCCGCATCTCGACTTCGTTCGTCGTCGTCGGGGTCGCACCTGACTGGAACGCTCTCGCGGCAGCAGTCGCACCGCTTGTCGTTGCTTGCTCACCACCTTCTGCGGCTCGCGCTCTTGCAGTCTCACGGCTGTGAACGGGGTGTGGAGTCCCGCCAACTGCCGTTCTCCAGCCAACACGCGTTGTGTCTCTGGTGGGGAAGATGTGGAGAGCGCAGTCCTACTGGATGCGCTCACTTCATCTTGATTGGTAGAAATCGCCTCGGCTTCTTGCTCCGTTGGGCTCATAACGTTTTGGTTTACAGAGATAGTGTCGAGGACACTAACGGCAAAGAACAGTGACGTTAGGGCACAGAAGGCACTGAGGGAAAAACCTACCAGGAGGTGCGCGCAGCGCGGAGCGAGAACTCAAGTGAACGTTCCTGGTTGGAAAATCCGCACGCTGTATTATCGGTCCATAGCTAACCATTCATTTTTTTGTTGAAGGTAAGGTATATTATGCTCGTTATAGCCTAATTTCCGGTGGCCTCGCTAGTGGCCTAGGCTCACCAACTCCGGAATCTTGCCAGTGGACGATGTCGTTGGCCTTGAGAGGTGCAACATTCGCATGCAGCGCCGTGAAAGGGTTAGTGGATGCGCTGGAGCACTTCACCACAGCTAACCATTCACCTGTAGGCCGCAGAACAACCATTCGTTCACGTTCAGCGTGTGTGAGTATCGCTCACCCCAGCCGGTCGCACTGGCTTAATCACGGGCTTGCCCATTCATCAGGCTGATCGCAGAGACAGTGATCTGCAGTAGTCACCACCACGACACTATAAGCAGATCCAGTCACTAGCGCAAATGGATGTGAGAAACAGTTCTCAACCAAATCCTCAACAAATTATGACTTCGGCCCTGTTCTCGACATCGCTGTTGTGCGACAGTAAACTGGTGTACTTCGGTGGCCAAGTACAGCAAACAGACACTCAAAGTCTGCCAGTAGCAAAGAGAGACGAGCAACCAGAATCATCAAGTGTGAGTAACTCGATTGATCAACTTATGACTCATTTGCGTGCGCGCGCATCTCCATCTCCTCAACGCCGACTTGTGAGTGACAACCAAACCACCAGGAGACAGTCATTCATTCAACGTGTTATTGCGGTCGCACAGCATCGAGGATAAGTTACCGTTACCTCATGGATCTGAACTGGATGACTCGCTCTCATTCTTCGTAAAAACCTTTGACAACCACGCTCCCGAGAAGTCAAGCCCCGTCAATCCCACTCAAGATCACTATCGCTATGCCCCGCGAGTGATCAGCAGTAATCTCTTCGATTCTCCAGCATCTCGCTCAGCCAATTTCCTGGTTGTAGATGCAAAGAATGACCCTGACGATGAAAGTCTGGACGCTGACACTTTGGAGCAATTGTACCAAAAGAACCTCTTAGGGCACGTTCAATGCGGCTCTCCATCTCCAAGATTGGAGACAGCGATAGAGAATCCAACACCAACGCAGTGATCCAAGATCCATGGTTGGATCGCAGCGAGGGAAGAAATCCATGGACCCTCGCGATGGATCACACCCCGTCGCATACAAAAATTTGATTGGCTGGTGTCTATAGACCCGTGACCCTGATTGGCTGATCCATGGTGGTTGGCCGGTGAGCAGTGGGCATTGTCATTCGGCAAAGATGCCGGCAGGGAAAAAGTGGTCGTCGACGGAGGACGAAGCGCTGTCGCGAGCATGGGCTCAGAGCACTGCCAATTCTGCCAAAGTTGCCGACCAAACGAGCGCAGCACTGCGGGGCCGCATCAAACAGCACTTCGAGCGTCTCGCAGCCGGGCACCAACGCAGTCTGAATGCTCTGCGCAATCGCTGGACAGACATTCAGCATGATGGCAACATATTTTGTGGCTGCTTTGAGCAGGTACGACGTCAGGAACGCAGTGGAAGCAATGATGTTTTGGATGTGGAGGCCGCGGATGCAATGTATCTTGCTCAAAACAAGCGCTCGTTTGAGTATCACTCGTGTTGGCTCATTCTCCGTGATTGCCCGAAATTTCAAGCTGACGACCAGCAGCGTACGGCGTCACCAAGTGCAGGGCGACCGATGTGCCAGAAGCGAGCGAAAGAATCTGCCAATGAAGAAACAATCCGTCGCCAAGAGCTGCATCAAACAGCGCGACTGGCAGATGCCATGCAACGGCTGACGAGGATTATTGAAGAGCAATTTGTTCTAGGCCTATTCAATCAGCCCACACCAGACCATCCAAGTGGAAAAAGATACCTCGAGCTGTTGCGTGCGAAGTATCTACGCATGGCAGAGGCAGAGGTGGTTCAAGGCGAATCTGGCACTCCTGATGTTGAGAACGCAGGTGAAAGCGGTAGTGAAGGTCAAAGACGCGAAGATGCCCCACGCAAGCGAGTGCGGCGCGAGATTTCTCTAGGCGAGTCTGCACTTGTAACGGGACTGCGGTCAGCCCCGTTACAACAGCGTACACGCTGTGCGCAGTCGAGGAAGCTTGCTTGAGCGAGGTTGGCCTCGCTCACTTGTCCTGACGTCCCGCTGACGTCAGGGCCTGCGTGGTTGGAGGGAAAACCAGAACTGAATATATTGCAGGGTCCTTATATCCTACTAAGACATATACCAAAWCCTACATGTCCTACATATGTAATATTTATACCTAATCTTACTGAAGGACCCCATTGGCTGATAATGATCCGCATTTCAGCCAATCATGTGATGGGACCAATTGGCCCATTACATCATCCCTCCTTAACTCACCCAGCGCCGAGCTTATTGCCGATTTTCCACGATAAGCATTTTCTCTTGCTACTATGGGAGCCTCGTAATTAACCTTACTACGGGTCGGCCAATCAAATTCATTTGTGATGGCTTGAAGCCTAACCACGATTCTCAATGATAAGTGAGATCAGCCCTCTGATTGGCTAAGTCTATTCACGAATTGCTTGGTCGGTGATCACAAATTCGTGGCTGGAGCAGTTGTCAAGAAATAACGGGAGTGCTTGCAATGCACTTGGCGGCATTGTTGTGGGAACACGGCCAGTCAATTCCAATTCCGTTACCCCGCACAGGAAGGAAGCAACAAGCCACAAAGCAAACATGACCGAAGAGTATGTCGTTGAGCGTATTGTTGGCGTGAAGAGAGTGAAGCAAGGAAGGAAGCGCCACTGCACCAAGTACCAAGTGACGTGGGAGGGCTATGATGAGCTGACKTGGGAGCCCGCTTCCAATCTCACGAACTGCCAGTCGAAGATCGACGAGTTCCTGGCGCAACAAGCTCGCGTGACGACATCACGGGCACCATGCCCGGTCGCTGATGCGTCCGCCGAAGAGCTGAATGAAAGCACCAGTTCCGCGCCGGCACACGACAAAGGAAACACTGGCAGCGAAGACGTGGTACCGGAGGATGACTGGTTTTCGATGGACGGAGAACCAGTGCCAAGTCCTGCGCCGGCCGACGGCGACTTCGCACTCGAAGAACCAGCACGATGTGAGCAGGATCAAGCGCAAACGAAGAGTCCTCGTCCCGCTCAACCCAACGCTCACGCTCGAGGGGAACAAGAAACTCAGAGAAGAAAAGCGATGGGTTTCTTGACGCCGACGTCAGCGATGGTGAAGAAGAATTCGAAGACATCGCTTGCGACGAAGTCTTGGTCGTCGAAAACGATGAGGCAGACGACAGTGACGACGACGAAATGGACGCGGTCTCTGAGGCGTTGGCAGGCCCCCACGGAGAGCTCAAGAACGACGAGCTGCGTCAAATGGCTATTGATGGTTTCACGAATGCGTACTACGGAGAGGACACGATTAAAGCTGCCGAAGATGTCAATCCGTTTGAAGGTGGTCCCGTTGTCTCGGAAGCAGCAGCCGCAGCAGCGAAGACTATACAACCAATCGACCTCTCGGAACACGGTGCGCATTTACCTCAAGAACAAGCCGCACAAGTATGGCACCAAGCTTTTTGCGACGTGCTGCGGTGAGACGAACTATTGCGTCCGCATCGAAGTGTACTGCGGCGCGCGACGAGATGCCAGCTACGTCGACACGCTCAGTGGACCAACGGCGGTGATCCGCAAGGCGATCTGGCCACCGCACAAGATTGACAGATCTCAAATGCGCGGCGTTGTGACTGACCGCGAGTACTCGTGCGTGTCACTCGCAGGTTGATTGTTTGCCATGGTGTTCTGCAACATCGGCACCGTCACGCCAGCCCGCCTCGGGTTCCCCAAAGATCTCAAGTATCCATACAAGACCGTTCCCAAGCGTCTGGCCCGGCAGCGTGGATTGACACGATTGCAGAGATCCCTCGCGTTCCCAAATCTGTAGGCCTGCAGTTGGATTGACAACAAGCCAGTGTAATTCCTCGCTTGTGGTGTATCCACGCTCAAGACTTCCATCGCACGCAAGGAGAAGAATGGCTCAAGCGTCGGCGTCGGCTGCCCAGCGTTTGTGTCCGATTACAACAAGTATATGAACGGCGTAGACGCGCATGACCAGCTCCATTTACAGCGTTACTCGGTTCAACGAGCTCTGCGGGCGAAGAAGTACTATATGACGCTATTCTTCGGGCGTTTCGACATGGCGCTGGTGAACGCGTACATTGTGCACTGCCAGTACTGCAAGTCGATGAGCCAGACGCCAATGACGCACGCTGGATTCCGGACACTGTTGCATGAGCAAATGTTGAGCATGACCGAAGCCGATTTCAGGGAAACATCGCCNCACGCTGGATTCCGGACACTGTTGCATGAGCAAATGTTGAGCATGACCGAAGCCGATTTCAGGGAAACATCGCCCGCAATGTCGCCGAACTCGCCCAGTCCTCGCGTCTCTCGCTCCTCAGTCACAAGCCACCACCTTGAAGTCTCTGACGATAAGCAGCGGTCTGGGAAGCCGCTTTATCGTGTGTGTAAGGTGTGTTCGATACTCCATACCGACCAATCGAAGCCCATCGGGAAGGCAAGAACGTATTGCGTGGAGTGCTCCAGCGAAAAATGCCGTATCTACTTGTGCGACCGAATCCGAAGCACACACGAAGGAAACCACATCACGTGCTTTCCGATCTGGCAACAACTTTGGCAGAATGACACCAAGCGCGATGACGGCCGGAAGATTCGAATGCGAGGGGCCAATGCCAAGGGCAGATCCGAGTCCGTGGTAGAGTCGTTTGTTAGTTTGCTTACAGGCGCATTGTCCAGTGCTTCCACGCAGTACTAAACAAACACGCAACTTCCTCTCTTCACTCTATCACACGGTTGTTCATCTTCGATTTAGTAATGGCCACCACGACCTAGGCCAGGTCAGCCAAGCTCACAGTCGGTCACAGAACATGTTGGCTGGAGTATGGTCAAGTGCACATACTCCAGCCAGCATATTCTGTGATGGCGTGGGACACAAGACCTTCGGCCAGGTCACCCACGCTCACAGTCGGTCACAGAACATGTTGGCTGGAGTATGTGCACTTGACCATACTCCAGCCAACATGTTCTGTGACCGACTGTGAGCGTGGGTGACCTGGCCGACGGTTTGTTACGGCAGCCTGGGTTGGCAATGCCACACACCACACAAACATGCCAAAGCCTCTTGGTGATAGTATGTGCAATCGACCATACATAACATTGGAGAATGTGGCACAGCTGGGGAACGCTGCTGGTGAAGGGCGGCGCGTTTCGGCGTGTATCAGGCATACACAAGCCGATACAAACGATCACGGATTTCGCTGACGATGAGGACTGTCGAATGGTGCAGTTGGCGCGGGCGCTGGAAGCGGACGGAGTGGCAGAGGATACATGTTTGAGAGGCGGTTGTTCGCGGTATGCAAGTGCGAGAATGGAAACATCAAGGTGGAGGTAAGTGAACGGCAAACATGATTGGTATTAGACGCGCGACGCGGTTAGTAGCGGAAGAAATTGCGAGCGTCTTCAAAGGCATCACCTCTTTCCGCCTGGTTGTCAATGGACACAACGGCAGCGTCTGGTGGCAACCGCGCGGCGGTGAAGCTTTGGTAGCGCCGGTGAATGACGTCGCGCGGTACTTYATTCTCGCGTCGCTTCGCCAGCAGATGTGCCGTCAATTCATCTTGACACTCAAGCTGGGCAAACACCACCGCATAACCGCGAGCCCTTGCTTCTGCCACATACGGCATGAACTCGTATTCGCAGATGTTGATGTTGTCGATCACCACCACAAACACTGATCGCCCCAAGCAGTCCGAAAATCTCGCAAAACAACGCTCATGAGCGGCTCCGATGTCTTCGCTAGACCACTAGTACGTGCCTTGAACGTAGAGATATTCATCGGCGCTGCAGATCTCGACTGGTCTTTCAAATGTGCGCTGGGCCAGGAACCCAATTTCGGCAGCGGCAGTGGTCTTCCCACTTCCCGGCATTCCTCGCATTATCACCACCGACGGTCGGGGATCGTCAGTGGCCATTATCTTGTCGCGCACGCACATCACCACATCGATCGTCKGGTCAATGACCGGAAATACCGGGGACCAAAAGTGGCGCGACAGTGGGCTGGAATCTTCAGCACTCATCGCTGGTGGGGGTGAATCCAGTTGTGGCCGTGCTCTGAACGAGAAGTGTCGCGGTGGGGAGCTTTAGAAGAAAGATGACAGAGGGAAATTGTTCAGGTTCTCCCCTGACACAACTGTCGCGGGAAGGCACTCGGGCATAGTGTTAGCAAGCTCTGTTCGATGAACAGGAACGGGCATTCGGGCGGTTGTTTTACAAGGCTTCAGTATGAAGCCGGTTGTCGAACACGATGACCCGCCAATGCACAACTCACTCTTGTGCGACGACAGGTACAGTGACGGGCACGACTTCGGTTGTTTGTCTTGTTAAAAAATATGAAGAGTTTAGTGACCAATCTCATGCACATGTCATCACGATGTGACATAGTGCGACGGAGGCATTGAATCCGGTTGTTTATCCTGACTTCATTATGGAACTGTTTGTGGGAATGTGAGTTGCTAACATTTTATCCCACAAAGTGTATTGCAATGTGCAATAGAAAAACAGAGATATACTGTTACTGGAGTTGGCGCCTATTAACAAACGCGAAAATGAGCAATGCGCGGCAGGTGACATTGACAGGCAAGCGAGGTGAGATCATTCGGGCCCATGTGGTTGCTCATGCGAAGCACAAGGCGCCCATTTCATACAAGAAGATACATTCACGTAGGGAGTTCCGCAACTGCTGTCGGGCCGACTTGATCAGACTCGTGCGAGAAGCGCAACGAGAGCTTGAAGACCAGGAACGAYGACGGCGGATAATGCAGCAGGCGCCGTCGAACAAACAGCAACTTGCCGAAGAAGCACGCAGTCAACTTGAAACCCAAGTTGCTAAAGAAAAGAAGCACCGTTTGGCGCTCGAAGAGAAGCTACGAGTGGCAGCAGAAATCGAGGAGCGTGAGCGTGCAAGTCAAACGTAACGGGAAGCAATTGAAGCACAATTCACCAAGCACCAAGAAGCACGCGGCCGCCTTGAGCAGCAGCTTATCGAAGAACAGAAGCAGCGATTAGCACTGGAAGAAAAGCTGCGTATTGCAACCGAAGTCGAGAAGAAGTGTCAGGAAGAAGAACATGCGATTAGAAGACAACGTAAAGCAATGGAATTGAGAAGAAAGCGTTTGCTGAACGACTGAAGATAAAGGAGGCAGAAGTCAAAAGCATCGCCCAGGAAGCGAAGCACAAGGCAAAGGAAAAGTTCGAGCGCGAGCTGAGCGAGAAAGAGGAGGCCGCTATTGCGGCTGCGGCGGCACATGCAAAAGAACTCGACGCTCTGAAGCAGAAGATTACAACGATGGAAACAAACAGCGAGGCGCTTTCTTCGAAATTCCTTCAAGTCAACAAGCAGCTTCAAGACATGACACAGTTCGCTGCGATCAACGAAGAGAAGCTCAAGGGATACGCAGCGTATCGCAACGCCACATTTGTCGACGACAACTTGCACATGTTAGCGAACTAGATCAGAGAGCGCGATGGCAGCCAAGTTAGACGCCGTCGCGGAACGGAAAAGGATTCGATGGCTCAAGCAGCAGAAGTAGTTGTCCAAGAATTCGCTCGTCAGCAAGCGCGATTTGACAACCGAACCCAAGGATATGTTTTCAAGCACCACCTGAAGCTGTCAAACATGATCAAACTCTGGTGGGAAAAGCGAAATGGCATCACCCACAAGGTGCATGTCCTCGACGAGATGACCGATCGCGATCACCAACTCTTCGAGAAAGCTTCGCAAGCAATCCAGCGCGTGCTTCTGGATCTGGAAGAAGGCATGCGTGACCGCTCCAAACCACTGTGGCTTGACTTCGCTGACATAGACCTCCCGCAACATTGGCGTTCGTATTAGACATGATAAAAAGATCCTAAATATTCTAAACATTGAGTTGTTCAGCTGTCGTTTCCTTCTTCCACGTGCCGCCACATGCCTGAGCACGATACACACGCACAAGTCACAGACGGTCACAGAACATGTTGGCTGGAGTATGCTCAAGTGCACATACTCCAGCCAGCATATTCTGTGATGGCGTGGGACACGACCGGCGGCCAGGACAGCCATGCTTACAGTCGGTCACAAAACATGTTGGCTGGAGTATGGTCAAGTGCACATACGCCAGCCAGCATAGTTTGTTATGGCAGCCTGGGTTGGCAATCAAACATGCCAAAACGTCTTGGAGATCGTATGTGCAATCGACCATACAAAACATAGGAGGATGTGTCACAGCTTGGGAACACCG
>NSDO01000598.1:0-30775 GCA_002286825.1 Lagenidium giganteum | reverse complement strand
AGGCGGTCAAAACGGCAACGTACCTGTTGAATCGAGTGCCAAACACCGCGCATCCCCAAATTTCACCTCTGGAGCTTTGTACTGGCATACGGCCATCATTGAATCATCTGAAGGTATTCGGATCGATTGGCTATGCCCACGTAGACAAGTCCAAGCGCACGAAGCTTGACGCCAAGAGTTTCAAGTGTATGATGCTTGGATATCCCGATCACACAAAAGGGTATCGCGTGTTRAACATGAACACCGGGAAGATTGAAGTCAGCCGAACRATTGCGGTGGATGAACGGGAAGTGGTTGGCATTTACGATGCGATTCCGCCGAAGCCAATCATGGTTGAAAAGCGAGCATTGCCCATTGAGAGTGAAGATGAGCGCACACCACCGCAAGTCATTGACGAAGCGCACGATGAGGAAATGCCACAGGCAGAAGACGACGCCACTCGATCCGAAGATGACGTGAGCATGGAAGAAGCTGATGACGTTCCAACAACCGATCTCATCACMCACTCGCMAGAGACACAACTCGCGCAAGATCAAGCAATTGTGCCAGCTCCACACCACCAAGAACATGAACAGGCAATCGTCCCACGTAATCAAAGGCGGCAACCTACGGATACAAACGCAATGGTGYTCCGTGCCCCMGTAAACTTCCGACAGAGGATGCCACCACCACGAGTGCTAACCAACAGTGATAGCCCGCTCGCAGTTGAACAACCCAGACGCCTTCTTCTCCAAGACGGGCAAACTACGAATGCGAATGAAACTACGAATGCGAATGGTGAGAACAATGACATGGAAATCGATGGATCGAGAAACCCGGCAACCAAACRCAAGCGATCAAGTGGARAGGAGGTGATTTTTGTCGCCATCGATGTCCCGYCGAGCTATCGAGATGCCATCGCAAGTGAAGAAAAGCATCAATGGGTGGAAGCGATCAAAGCAGAGCTGGAAGCGCATGGACTGAACGRCACCTGGACACTTGTCAAGCGCACCAAAGCCAWGAAGGTCATCGGTAACAAGTGGGTCTTCGTGAAGAAACGCAATGAACGAGGTCAAGTCATCAGATTCAAGGCTCKTTTGGTGATCCTTGGATACCAYCAGAAGTTTGGCATCGACTACTTCGAGACATACAGCCCGGTGGCCAACCTGAACTCAATCAGGATCATCTTAGCAATTTGCTGTGCGAATGGCTATGTGATTATGCAGCTGGATGTAGACACTGCATTCCTGAAATGGCATTCTCGAAGAAATCGTTTTCATGGAAGTCCCAGAAGGCATGAATGCACCTCCAGGCTTCGTCTGCAAACTCAACAAATCGCTGTATGGCTTAAAGCAAGCAGCGCATGTATGGAACAAGACTATCCATGCAGTATTGATCAACATGGGGTTCAAGTCATGCTACGCCGACCAATGCGTCTATGTGAAACAAGTGGGCAGCGACTTCKTGTACATTGTCCTTTATGTTGACGACATGTTGATCGCAGCAAAAGACACCGCGCAGATCGACCTGGTCAAGGACCAAATCAAGCGCCACTTCAGGATCAAGGACCTTGGTGTGGCTCGGTTTGTGCTTGGCATGGAGATCAACCACAACATCAAGACCGGATCCCTGTCCATCATGCAATCGAGGTACATTGACGACATTGTCAAACGCTTCAATCAAGTGGGAGCAAAACACCAGAACAATCCATGCGAGTCAGGCACAAAGTTAACCAAGGACGACTGCCCACAGACCACTGAGGACAAGGATGAGATGGCAATGAAGCCATACCGAGAGCTGATTGGATGCTTGCAGTACCTGGCACAGTGTACTCGACCAGATATTGCCTTCATCGTGAATCTGCTGAGTCGTTTCGTCGAGAACCCGGGGAAGAAGCACTGGAAGTGCGCAATTGGCGTCGTGAGGTATCTAAAGACGACTCGCGAACATGGGATCGTATACACGAAGACAGCCAAGGACATGACCGCATTCAGCGACTCTGATTGGGGCGCCAACGTGGATGACAGACGCTCAGTATCTGGCACGCTCATCATGATGTGCAGCGGACCGGTTATCTTTCGATCCAAATACCAGCGCACGGTAGCTTTGAGCACCGCCGAAGCCGAGTATATGGCCCTCAGCCTGTGTGCGCAAGAGGTACTTCACAACGTGATAGCCGCGTGCTTGATTGATCTCTTATTCGCCCGCTGTCGGCGACATGTCGGCCTGGTGTGGTGCTGCCCATCGGTAGCGCCGCATGTATAGAACTACCCCGACACGGCCTAGCAACACTAGTCTGGGGATCAAGTTGCTGTTCGTTGTAGACTGGTCAGTGAGGTGGCAAAGTGGTACTGAATCAATGGAATTGGTGACAGCAGTTCACCGACAGGGCGCACTGGCATCTCGTGTATTACTTGCCAATGTAGAGAAGCAACTCGCGGTCGAAGCCGCCCCAGTGTCACCGAAAGCGCATGCCGAGGAAATGGCAAACGATTTCACTGGTACTGGGATTGAGCATTTGAGTCTAGCTCCGACAGCTAGCAACGTCTTGATGAGTCCAGCCAACACACCCTTAGAGGCGGAGGGACACAGTGCCACCCAATTCCAGCGGCAACCTCCAACATGAGGTTGCCGCTGGAATTGGGTGGCACTGTGTCCCTCCGCCTCTGAGGTTGCCGCTGGAATTGGGTGGCACTGTGTCCCTCCGCCTCAGGCGCGAGCCTGCACCGGGTGGGATTGTCACGCGTAAACGTCTCCGCGACTTCGACTCAGAAGAATCAGATCCAGGTGATGCTACCGAAGTCAGTGTTCCAGCTCCACAAGGCCTGAAGCAATCGAGCATCCTCTCGTACATTGATCCTAAAGTACCGCACGCGACGAAACCGGAGGGACAACCCCCGGCGTCGAGTATTGGCAACGCCACGGATGCCATTCAACGGCCAGTTGACGACTTGAAGTCTCCTCAGCCCCAATTGCTTGTGGATCACGCCGTGAACGTCTCACCAGCGTCCACGGTCAAGCACCAACCGAAGGCTGGCCTTACGTTAAAGCAGCTCCTCGCCTACGTCGATGGACGGAATATAGCTGTCCCAGCAACAGGGCATTGCTATTGGTACGCGCTCCATGGAAGCATGCTTCGCAAATCGCCCAAGGTTATCCCAGCTCTGGGATTTCACGCGTCTGACACGCGGCGCATCCGTGAAGCCGTTTTATTGCTCATGGCGGACATCTATCCGAATGAATTGGCAGAGCCGCACCAGCGTTACGCTCGATACGATGGTACGGATCCCCCAAGTGATCGCCAGGAGCTGATTGCAGCTGTTCAATTGCAACTTTACACGCACGGTCAGGGTGCACTGTCCAAGAAAGCACCGCGCGATGAGTGGGCGTTCACCACTGAGATTGCAGCCACTGCAATCTGGCAACGCCAGCCCATTTTGTGATTGACATCACGGACAGCTGGACAGCTGTCAAGATGTATCTTCCAGTTCCTCACCCGACAGAAGCGTATCCCGAAGGCGAGACCGTCAAGATTATACAACGGACCACTGAGCAATTGTGTGGGCTCTATGATCAACTGCGCGAGGCCAGTGCCATTCCTTTGGTACTTGCCTGCTATCCCACCGGTCAAAGTGGTGGTGGCCACTTTCACCAATCCGACTCGCTGACGACTTGTATGGTAATTGGTGCCCACACAGCTTGGAGGACGTCAGCATGCGTCGCAGACTGCGGAGTGTCATTCAAGCGACAGGGTATGAGCTGGTCCCTGAGGAGATACCAAACTTCTCGGTGCGACGACGATTCAGCAGGCGGGTAATCCACCGCAGCCCAGCGAAGTGGACGCCGACATCTCCGACGCCTCCGACTCGGTGGACGACCACTCTGACGTGGAAGAATCGGCTTGGTCAGATCCCATGACCCCATCAGTACGGCAACGGCTCGTAGCCTGTCATTGAGACGCCCACGGAAGTCTCCGAAGGTGGACAACACGGGGGACAGTTCGTCTGAGGCTGATGCGCAACAGTAATAGTCAAGCGGCCCAACATCCTTCATCCCTCATCTATGTCCAAGTCCATGTCCATCCAACAATCTTTTCGTCAGCCAAGTCACAGTCCGGATATTCGGCGATACTTTCGCAGGGTCTCCAAAGCTGATCACGTCCGCTCTATCGGCCCCGCCATCCGCCGGATAAGGGCGCCAGACGGACATGGTCGGCGCACCAGCACGAAGGCGCATCSTGGACYAAAATTCTCCGCCCGGCAGTTGACATTGTCAACGGTCAATGTTCGTGGTTTTGGGACAMAACACGTCGACGATTGGTGGRYCTGCATGCGTCAGCGCAGWGGAAAGGAGAGTARACATTGTTGGYTCCTYCAGGAAACGCACACTGATGCAGCTCGGGCCCTCCAGTACACTTCCAGTTATGCACGCCCATGGGCTATACTCCCCCGTGATGAGTCCCAGTATTCGTGGTGGTCAGCTTCTTCCACTGCAGTGGCTGGTGTTRGCATCCTWCTTCATCCCGAAGCTCCAGTGRCGAACGWGCGGCCAACCATGGTCTCTCTGTGGAGTGCTCWCTTTGTCGCAGTGGAAYGTGAATGGGMCAATCATMACATCACGTTAGTGAACATTTATGCTCCAACTGATCGCACGGCAAGAAAAGCCTTTTACACCACGCTCGCGCAAGCCCCTCGTCCGACAGGGGCTGTTCTACTTGGCGCGACTTCAATGCCACCCTCTGCAGCAGGGATCGGAGCCTCCATCTGGGAACGCGGCACATCAGTGCGGGACTCAAGCATTGGCTGGTCCACTGGGGCATGGTGGACTTCCTCGTCGAGCAACAAGATGATCTGACTTCCTTGTCGGACTCGGAGTATGCGGAACTATACCACACGTTCCAGTRCACCACACKTGKAGGTCAGATTGGCACGTCGCRCCTCGACCAATGGTACGGCAGWGGGGAGTTGCTTTYCCTATGCAGCCAGTACACTACGTGCTTGCCGCATGGTCCGACAGACCACCAAGCAGTGCGAGTGACACTTGGATGGCCAGATCGTTCCAGTACCGGCAAGCGAGCTCCTCGTCGAGTGTACCCGTCACAACCACGTTTTCAAGAATTGATTGATGCCGCCWTTTCCGAGTTCCTGGCTCAAGMGCAGCAGACGTTCGATCAGCTGAACCAACCACTGGTCATCATGGCAAGATGGGAACAAGTCAAGCATCCAGCAACTGTGCCGCCGCACACTACCAAAGGTCACCCGCCAGCGAGATCGTGGTTACTATCGGAGCGTGCGCCGGCGCATTGTGCGACGTCTCAGCCGCCTTGGTATCGCAAGCCACCTCCATGCAGCACGACTTGACCAGTGTCGCGCGGAGCTGCTACTTCTCCAGCAACGAACGGCCCAAGCATGGCGACGACGGCGGTTCGAGGCTACCGCGGGCATGATTCGAGGCAGGCACGAGCCTTCTTCCGGCGGTTTCGTCCTCAGCGACTTGGCCCGCCAATCACGAAGCTCGCCCAGCGACAACTGGCACCTGGCCAATCGCTCGCTGAGCTGGTTCAGACGGATTGGCTGCCGATCATGGCCCCTGCCACAAATAATGTTGATCAAGCGGTGATCGACGACTTGCTCACACTGGCACCGCGGCACAGGCTGTCTGGCGAGGAGCAACGGGTATTCGCTGCACCAATTACCGCCCAAGAGGTGCGCGATGCCCTTCGACGATGTCACCGAAGCAAGGCAGCAGGACCASATTGCCTCCCCAACGACCTCTATCGCAATCACGCTCACGAGCGGGAACCTATTCTGACGAAGGTAAACCAAGCGTGCTGGTCAAGTGGGTCTGTTCCACGCACTTTCCAAGAAGCAATCGTCACCGCGCTCCCGAAAACGCCATCACCTGCATCCAGTCTCGACTTTCGGCCTATCGCCGAGTTGAACACGGACTACAAGGTGTACGCACGAGTGCTAGCCAATCACGTCTTACGCGTTCAAGCGACGAAGACAGTTCGCCTCCGACTTCACCCTGATGGTCGCGCCGACGACCCTGTGTTCCCCGTCAAGCCCTTGCCGACAGTATCGCGGATGCTTGGGATCAATGTTGTGCTACGCCGTTCCATAACTGCTGAATGGGATCAGCTCGAGCTCCGAATCATGCGGCGCCTTATGGTGGCCAGCCTGAAAACGACAGACCCGTTGCAACGGATACGGCTGGTAAATGCCATCGCGATGCCCATTATCCGATATGTTGCCCGCCATGTGTGGCCCAAAGCCCGACATATCCGCTCGATGCAATGCCTTCTCGATGGGTTTGTCTGGAGCGGTCAGTTCAAGCCCGCAGTCCGACGTCGCGCCTGGGTCGCAGCGCCCGTAGCTCAACTTCCGTTGGCTGACGGGGGGCTCCAATATCCAAGTGTCTTGCAACAACTCAAGGCAATGGCGACGTCGGTAATCTTCCGGGGTTACTCCAAGCCTCCATCGTCCAGGCCGCCTGGGATTGCATTCCACCCTTCGACACCACTACTACTCAGCTCGAGCTCCATCAAGACCTGCCGACTTCGATCGACTTTGGTAGACACAGGCTTGGGCGTCGCGTCTGCTATGCTCCCGCCTCTGGAACCAGCGCACGGCAGTGCGACTCTACTCGCGGAGCTGCACCGCCATGAAGAATGCATCTCCTGGCATGGGCGAACGTTGGTGGTGGATGCGCGCCATGAGCTGCCACGTATCCATGCCATGGCCAGCCAGCAARAGGAGACGGTTGGGMATCTCAATTTGGAATKGCTARAGGATGTACCTGTCACCATCCTTGATCTCCCTGCACTCACCAGTCACTTGGGAATCTACTCCATATCCGGCGCCGGGCGCGCGGAGTGCTCTCYTGYCGCATCCGCCGTCGTGCACGTGTCSGGAAGACGACGGTTCAAGCCGCCATTCTCCGTCTAGTGGCACTGGCACCGGCGATCCTCCTGGTTGACCCCCTTGGACACACTCCAACGTATCGCACCGCGTCGGGTCGGACGTGGCGAGGCAGTCATCCTTCAAACGGAAGCATCCTGCAGCTATTCGATCGTCCCAAGTGTCCGCGTAGGAAGTTTCAGGCCTGTCTGTCTTGGATACAGCGCCGGCAGCGCGCCCCCGCGACCCGAAGACAGCAACGTGCCAAGGCCTCCCTGCAAACGCTGCCCAACCATCTCCGCAAGCCCCTGTACCAATGGAATTGGCGCCGGATCAACGCACTCCCGGGTACGACCAGCGCCGACCGGGGACTATTGTTCCGTCTGTCTCAAGGCTACCTCAGATTCTACCACCCAGAATCCGGCAGCGCTTGCCCCCACGTAGACTGTGGCGGTCACTCATGACGGTCCTAAGTCATTGGCTGGCGGACTGTCGAGTGGCACAATGTTGTTGGCACCAACTTCGCTCGTTCTGGTCGCCACTCACCCAGTGGCCCGATACGCAGCAGTGGTGGCGCGATGGGCTGGCCTTCCGACTCGATTCCATTCCTCAAGGCGCCTGGCGCGCACAGCCAACCCCAGATGAAACCCAGTGGAGCCAAGACATTCAACGCTTATGGCAAAGACAATGCATGGTCATGTTACGCCTGCTTTGGCGAGTATGATGGGTCCCCACCTGCGTCTCTGCGCCAGATCGAAGAGTGGGCGCGGCATGTGCTCACCATGGCGTACTTGGCCGTCTGCGACGACGCCCCCTATGGAACGCGACGGGCGCTGGCTACACTTCTCGAAACCGACAGCGTCGCCCCAGCTGTCGTTGGCACCGAGGCTGAGTGGCACCTCTTATTTGATGGAGCCGCTCGTGGCAATCCTGGTCCGGCTGCAGCCGGCACCATCCTCCTTCAAGCGACCCCCAGCTCGGCAACCATCGTATGGGCGACGGCGAAAGTTCTTGGTGAGGCAACCAACAACGAAGCAGAATTTTAAGCACTGATCGTCGGGCTGGCGGAGTGTCGATCGCGCAGCGTCGCCCGCATCACCATACATGGAGACAGTGCACTCATCCTTCACGCCATGCGCACGGCCCGTCGGCCACGGGCTCCCAAGCTCGTGCCCATGTATCAGCTGGCACACCACCTTCGTGGAGGGTTTTCCTCTTGCAGGTGGCAGCATCATCGGCGCGAGTTCAATCGCATGGCCGACGGACTTGCCAATCTCGCCCTCGACCAACACCGGCCAGCAACTTTCACGACAACGCAAGTCGTTCCCCCTTCGATCTCCCGTCACCTTTCGTCCGATCTTTGGGGAGCAGCTCCTCGGCAACATGAAGGCGCCACTAGCATGTAGCGTGCTTCAGTAAGGCCCTCTTGAAGGTTCAGCCTTAATATACTAGACCCTTGACTGACTGACAGTTCACCGATAGGATCGAAGCCATTGCAGCACCACCCGATCACGTGCATCGCTCTCAAACAGTAGACTGCAAAAAAACTCACGGTAAGAATCGCTCGCACGCGACACTACCGCGATGCCTACAGGTGGTTAGATTTGCGTCAGAATGTTGTTGGCGGCTCATTAAAATACTTCGAAGTACTTTGATATACGTACAGCGTGTCTTACATCGCAGTATCGGCCCTTTTCGTTGTTAAAGAGGACAAAGAACAAACAAATCCTCATGTTTGCACACTTGCATTGCAAGTGACCTTGCATTGCCCCACGAAGCGCCACACGCACATGGATGTCGCCGCTCCCAATTCAGACGATTACCTTAGTAAATACTAGCACGTCGGTATGCAAGACAGATAACGACGATGATAAACATTCGGGTAGATGAGATATAGGTGTTAGGTCTGTAGGACGGTTCTTAGCTGCACATCCGCGATCATTTCACGCAGGCTCATTAACAATATATTCAAACTTAGGCTAGCCATCGTACCATAAAGCATCGTACGCAATAGACCACAACAACAACAGCTACAACGACGACGACAATCAGGGGTAAAGTGTGTGGTATTGGTAACATTGGTTTGAGGTGAATTCAGCAGTTAGTATCAATACCCTAAAATGAACGGCCAATCGGTAACACTCTTACCCCCTATAATATAGGGGTATGATGATAGGGGATGACGCCGTCATCCATAACAAAACGCCATTATGGCGTTGGCTTATTCCGCTATCCTAGCATACCATAGATATTTTGTAACTCAGCGAGCTGTGAAAGAAAATCTCTTCCCCCCCCCCGCTGCCTCCACCGGAGCGTCAACGGTTTTGGTATAGTGCTGCAACAGCGTTGACTCCGACAGCTACCAACAGCGAAACACGACTTGATGATGATGATGAAAGTGAGGTATATTACGTCCTATGGGACTTAATACCCGGTCGTGATGTGAGACGTAGCCTCGCATGTGCGAAACACGACTTCCGTGAATTAGTCAGGAATAAGGGAGCCCTATCCCTGCTGGGAGCACTCATCCAGCAATTGGGCTCCGCGGCGTGCTCAGTTGCCAAGCCACGATCTCTGGATATGCCACGACTGACAAACGTCAGTCGACGTTGATCCCGACAATGCACAGGGGAAGCTGACAAGCGCGACCCATTCATGCTGTGGGTGTGTTTGTGCGTCGTGGGTGTAACCATCAGCAACAGTATGCAAGCAACGCCGGCTTTGTCGAGTCGGCACGGTTGCTAACCGCGATGAACAATAATGCGTAGCGACAGATTGCTCAGGTGCTGTGGGTAAGTCACTCCACGAATTTTCGAACGTCCCAGCCCCTAACACAATGGTAGCATTTCACCTGGGTCAACCATGACCTGTTGGAAGCAGCGAAATGATCACTCAACACATGTCATCAGCAACACCAGAAGTCGGCGTACAAACTCACATCTAGCACACCCACAATAGACACACACAGCGCAGCACCACGTGCACTGCCAAGGCGCACGCTTCAACACCCAGCACGCGATAGCGACACCGCTAGCTGTGAGAAGCAGACGGGTCACGCGCGCCGCCAGCTGCCGCATGTACAAGAACCACACGACATCTCCAGCGCTTCAACTCGCTCGTGGCGTCGGAGCAGTCACGGTACGTGGCTGTTATCATGTCATCGTTTACCTAACTTCAAACGTTCAGGTACCGTTCTTGGTGTCGGAGGCAGCCAGCATCCAGTAGATGTGGTCGTTTGCCATGTCGTTTTGCTAGTATTCGTGTTGTACCAATGGCAAGACGTGGTAAACGCCATCGAGCTGTGTTTGATCACATTCACCTGAACTCGTTTTGCTTTGCAGGACGCGATCTTGGCTGTAAGTTGTTTCGCCACGCGATATTCACTGATTTACATTCGATTGTGTTCCAATGCTTGCACGAAGTGATATCTGTCTGGTGTAATAGGTAATCACAACTACATCCAATGGCATCCAGCCAGGGCGGGAATACATACGGCGGATCTGTGGCTTGGCGTTGACCCACGACCAGCACAACCCAGTTCTCGACGTTTTTTCGCTCGTTGGTCGGCGATGCGACCACTGGTAAGTTGTCGAAAATACAAGAGCAACCACGGTGGTGAGCAGCTACGGTAGTGTATAAAGTATTGCAATATATTGGTCGCCGTGTGCTGAATGCGTTTTTTTGTTAATTGACTGATGTCAGCACCGGTGCCGATACCACGAAGGGACAAGTTGATCTATCGTCTTGACAACCTATCGTGCGATTCTTCCTCATCTCGGAACTTCTTCCTGGTCACCTGCGTGATGGACGAGGCCAGTAATCAATCGGTCGTGGTGGTGATCGTTTCCCTCGCTGCTGGTAAGCCCTCCTGCAGATAAGACCAGAGAGAAGAATTTTCGAAGTCGCCTCATTATCTACACATATCACAGTCACCTTTACTGTGTGTATCGAAGGCGAAGCCTACGGGACTTACTGCAATGATCTCCGAAAAAATAAAGCATTCCAGCTCCACGAATTCCTAATGAAAGAGATGACACGCTATGAGCCAGCTAGAACACTGAAGTCTGCACACATGCGCAAGCCCAACCGTGTGTTCGCAAGGGCCGCGGTTGGATGCTCTGCTCATACTCAGTGCCCCTGGACCTTTCAACCCTACTATTACTTGCGTTGTTCAAACCAAAAACACGGATGATATTTGCATTGAAGTGCTGATGCGCTATCTCCTTTGGCTCCACTTCCTGGCAACGACAGCCTTATTCTTTGCCGTCATGCAGCGTACCCGCCTCGTCAACAGACGAAATTTGTCTACAAAGACCAACCAACGCACGAGACGAATTAGCATCTCACAATACACACATGCCCAACACTTGTGACACGTACATCCACTTCTTGTCCAGCGTTTCCTTCCACAACGTCACCTTGTGATCGCCAGATGAGACTGCCAGCACATTACCGGTGATCGACCAGCTCACACGCCACACTGGCGCCTCAAACGTATGGAGAAGTTCGCGCTTCCAAGGTCCGTTCTCCTCTGTCTGGGTCCACACATACACGTGCTTGTCTTCCGAGCAACTGGCGATCACGTTGACAGGCATGCCCGTGCTAGGCGCCCACGCGACGTCACGAACCCAGTCACTGTGCGCAGGGGCCGAGCTGATCTCTTCCTTAATCCATTCCGTGTGGCCTTCACGGAGGCTCCACAGCTTGATGGTCTTGTCGCACGAGCCCGTCACCAAACGGCGCACAGGACCAGTCTCGCCCTTGCTGCCGAGCGAGTTGAACGGTGCCCAGCTGACCGAGTTGCAGCCCAGCGCGCTGTCCTTGAAGTGAGTCATGGTCCATCCTTCCGCTGCATAGTGGTCAGCCACGTCAGCAATTGGTCGAGAGGAGAGGACACACCGATATTGCTGCAGCAGCATGGGACTTACTCGAGAAGCTGAGCACGGAGACGTTGCCATCAGCAGACGCACACGCGAGCGAGAGACCGTACTCGTGCGGCGCCCACGCAATCGAGTTCACCGAAGCTTCGTGGAACGCATGCACGTAGGCCTGCGTCCACTGGTTCAGGCTCTGCTCGCGGTAAATGATGACCTTGCCGTCGTACGAGCACGACGCCAACAGCACACCAAAGCGTGGGTGCGCCCAGGCAACCTGCCACACTGGACCTTCATGTCTGCATGATCGCACATGCCACAACAACAACATTTCATCAGCGCCAGCTGCATCATAACCACACCCATCAGAGACGCATGCGTACCCCGTGAGCATCTGCTCGTTGTTCTGCACGTCGCCGGTGACGTCGTAGACCTTGATCGTGCGATCGGACGAGCAGGTCGCCAGGCGCTTGCCGTAGTAATCCAACTGGGCATCGTGCTGGCCAAGACATCGCACAGGAAGGCGCATGGTGAGGCAAGATCCATCGATCACGGACGCACGCCATGTGCACGATCGCGCGGGAGAGCGTCTCAGAGGGCCAATTCGGACCATCAAGGGCTCATTCGGCAGCTCTAAGACACACGAGTGCAGTAACACATCAGCAGCATACGTACGATCATGTCTTCATGCTGTGTGTCAATGGAGAAAATCGGGGCCGTCATGGTGGCCGCGCGTGCGTTTGGATGTCGATGGGGTCCAAAGTGCTTCGCTGTCAACACCAGGGACGACGGGGATCGCGCCGACCCCCAGTTTACGTGGTGCACACTAAGCGACTACTGGCCAATCACAACGCGCCAATTCAAGGTGCGTTGGAATGCCAAGGATAGTTCGGATTGGTACATAATATTTTAGTGAAATGAGGGATTGAACGGTGAAAATATTATTTCTCTCGATCGTGATGGAAAACATGGCGAACGGAGGAGCCGTGCGCACATACATGCAAAATGCAAGGCCGTGAGTACCGACAGAACGCAACAGACTGACTGGCTTGCTTCATGATACAAGTGATAAGAATGACGTTGTGCCTTGGGCTTGATCGACGGGTGATGCGGAAGGTAACGACCGTTTGAATTGGTCCCACGTCGTATCGTGCGTGAATCGAGATCATAGTGCACCAGAGCGACTTGGACCGATCACCAGCCCACATCGAGGTTCTCTGGTGGGAGCACCATCACAAGCTTGGCCCATCCGAACTCCTTCCAGTTCAGCTGAAATACAAGCACCCACGAGATGAACAGGATGGACGTGAAGCAGAACGCCATGAACGATCGGCGCACCCCTATCATGGAAACAATTCGGCAAACAGCTCCAAAGTCAGCCACCGACACCACACGCGCACAAAGGATAATAACGAGACGGTTCTACTCACAGAGCGTGACCTGCGCATCGACGTTTGCGTCCATGAACTGCTTGCGGAAGAACATGACGTTGGCGAGATGAAGCCACGGTAGCAGGAACAGCCCGCCCAGGAACATCTTGCGCGCGACCGACGCGTCATCTTCTTTGTTCAAATTGCGCGTGAAGTTTCCACGGTTGTTGGAGTCGGTTGGGGGCGCATTGCGCACAGCCTCTTCCAGTACCGGCGGCTGCGACGCATCCGACATCGTCGTCGCACTGCTTTTGCTTCTGAGCCAGCTCCCTGGAATCACACCATAAATCCACATATCCCCCATATACAGATGCAGACCTCCTCCCTACAGTAGCTGACTTGAAACCTCCGAAAATGAATTGAGTGGGGCTGTCGCGCGACTGACTTTTTTCCAGGTAGAAACCCCTCTCGGCGATAGAAACGACCCGTTTCTATTTGGCTGGGCATGCCCCAACACGCTTCTTCGATCCGTTAGGCACCACCATGTACGGCGGCGCGCCATATCCGCCGTCGCAGGGCTATCCCCAGCAGCCAGGGTACCCCCCACAGCAGCAGGGCTACCCACCCCAGCAACCTGGTTATCCGTCCCAGCAGCAGGGCTATCCGCCTCAGCAGGGCTACCCTCCCCAGCAAGGATACCCGCCACAGCAGCAGCCAGCATACCCAGCGTACCCGTCAGCTCCGCCGCAGCCTCAGGCGTATGCACCAGCGCCATATCCGCCCGTGCAGCAGCCATACCCAGCGCCTGTGGCTCCACAGCAGCAGCAGGCTTATTATGCAGCCCAAGGCAAGCACCTGTTTGCTCATGCCACCAATATGTCGGCGCCGATGTATGCGCAGCCCACGCCTGCTGGGTACGTCGTACAGCAACCGGTGATCTAGCAGCCAGCGTACGTGGCATACCCAGGCGTGGTGTGCCATGGGAAGGTGAAGCACAAGTACAAGCACAAGCGCCACAAGTTCAAGGGCTTTAAGGGCCCCAAGTTCAAGTTCTTCAAGATGAAAGGCCCGAAATTCAAGTTCTTCAAGTAGGAAGCTATAGCGCAGTGTAGCAAAGAATACTAGTCGCCGTGCTGTCGATGCATTCGGCGTTGTCATGGAGCTTGGCATGGGCAGCAACTTGTCGTGCCATGAAATCCATTTCATGGATTCCGCTTAAGTTTGCGATGGGTTCTCGTTAGGTTCGCAGGGCCACAGCCACATCAGCACATTGGCCCATCGGAGCATCATGGCCGGCACGCGCCTGCATGTCGTCGGGAGCTTCGTGTTCTTCGCGCTCGTCGTGGCTCCGTTTGCGTGGCACCTGACCCAAGTGCAGCGCGTGGACTTGCCATCGACGCGAATCAAGCAACTGTCGTGGACGGCGTCGCCGTTCGCGCAGCCAGAGACCCATCATGTCAATCTCTACGTTGCTGACGCCAAGCACAAGCATCAAATGCCCTCCAGCAGCACGCGTGTCGTGTATGAGATGCACGTGCTGACCAGGCTGTCAGAGGATGAGCGCAAGCGGATCGCTGGGCTGGCGGATCTCCATCAAGCGGATGAAGAACTGCTCAAGGTGGTGGGGCAGTCGTCGACGACTGCATCGTTTCAGGTCATCTTGCTGTGCCAGCCCAGCGTCAGTGTTCCGTGGCGATTCGTGGTCGGAAAGTATCGTCATGCGTGGTCCTTGGCGTGCTCGCCGCAAGATTCAGGGGTGCAGGACGCGTTGGCGCGCCTCATTCTCGAACACGTCCTACTGGTCGACCAGTCGGTGGCCAAGGAAACGAACGCGGACACGTCGAAAGCTCGCGTTGCACTGAAATATCGCGTGCAGTTTACGCTACTCAAGGAAAATCCATCAACAACGCCATGGGAGCGTGAATTCCAGGCACTGGTGCGCACGTATATGGGGCCATTGATTGAGAAGATGCAGGTGTTGGCGAACTTCACCGAGGAATCGCAGGTTGTGCACTACGCCAAGCTTGGCAAGGACATCACTCCCAGTCCCAATGGCGATTTTTACACTGTCCATATCGACGAGCTGAAGCAGGTGCGTTCGGTGCTTTGATCGGTGAATTTGTGCACTTACAGCGCGATTGTTGCTGTCCAGTTCAAAAGCAGGAACGATTACTTGGCAGCGTCAGTGCTGGCAGATCGAGAGCAGCAGTTGCATTTCATGGCTGCATTGCCCGATGCATCGCATGCGCCGCTGCGAATCCGCGGTGTGGACGACCACGCGTTGGCGTCCTCGTTCGAGATCCCTGGATGGGGCGCGGTGGTCGCACTAGACACCCACCAGTTCGCAATGCAGGCCGACAAGAACGGACACCTGCTGCCTGCCCGCCCTAACGAACAACAGCGCGAGTTGAAGCGCATGCTTGGGCTGTTTGTCTCGCAGTTTCGCAAGATGTTTGGCGTGCCATCATTCCACAAGCGTCAGCAGTGCGAGAATGAGCTAGGCTCGGGACTGCTCTTCTTGCCAGCCACTCGAGACGGCATCGCTTCTTGGGAGTTGGATGCCGTCGCGCGCACTCTGTTCAAGCGGTACGTCGCTGGGTTACCACAATGACTGAGTTGTTGTCTCTGACTAACGTCTGTCCGTGTACGAGCAGCCATACACGAACGACCGTGGAAACACTGCAGTCTATCGTGCAATTAGTCGAAGACTGGTCACAGATGAGTGTCCTCGAACGTGTCCAGCAGCGTGTCGTGTCGTCCGTTGCACTGATGGAAGAGATCCAGTCAACGCCACCACCCGAGTCGGGCCGAGCGCTGACTGCAGACTCGCTGCTGCCTCTGCTTGCCAAGGCACGCGCTGCTGCACATGACGCAGACGCCGCTTACTACGACCACACCATGATCCGGCAGCTTTATTTCCCACAGGAACAAATGTTCGGTGTCTACGCACCGTTGCTGGCGCCACTCATTCTGCCATTCTTCCTTGGATTCGTGCGCGAATACAAACGATACAAAGCGAAGGTGGCCAAGAAACGCGAGGCGGCCAACGATGGGAGCAAGGCAAAACAGGAATAAGCAGAAAGCAAAGTCAATAAACCGATGGATGGGTCGTGTCCTTTCCAGTCTGTGGTGTTAGATACGCGTTTCTAACCGGGTATCTATCTCTCGATGGTGGATCTTCCGCCAGAGGAGAGCTGCTCGCCGAGACGGTTGACGCACGAGATGACTGCCACCGACGGAGACAGTAGCGCGCCAAAGCTGCGCAAGGCCACATGTACGTGCGCGCAATGTGGCTTAGTGTATGTGTGTGCGAGGGTTCGGTCTGACGTTGGTGTGGGTTGGCTGTGCAGATGTGCAGGTAAAGGATTTGACACCTCAGTCCCACGGGCACAACCTGGTGGTGAAGGTGCTGTCCATTGCGCCGACAGTGGAAAAGAAGCGATACGACGGTACGACGTCGCGTATTGCAGAAGCCGTGCTGGGCGATGAGTCTGGCTGCGTCACGTTCACGGCGCGAAATGGTGAGTTGACTGCTCGATCGCATTGCTGCATCCTCCGCCGGCTGCGCTGTTTGTGATCACCATTTGCTAACACGATGGAAATCGATGTATTTGGTATGTTCTCTATCACAGAGCAAATCGACGCGTTGAAGGCCGGAGCTGTGCTGGTGATCCGCAACAGCAACGCGGACATCTTCAATGGCTACATGCGCCTAAACGTCACACAGTGGGGCAAGATCTCCTCGCATCCAGACGGCATCGCGTCCACACCCCCGGCACCGAAAACCATCAACGAGTCTAACAACATTTCCGCGGTCGAGTACGAGCTCGTTTCCGTCGAAGACGCCGGCGACGAGTGATCATCGGAACCCTCCCAGTCACTCGCCACCGCAGCATCCACTAGCAACCAGCAGAACTAAAAGAAACACAAAAAATGAACTACACGTGCAACCACACTTATCCAATGAAACATCCTTCGCATCAAGGATCTCGATCCCGCGGTGCTGTGATGTGGACGTGCGCACGCATCTAAATCTTGGGGGGCTTTGCGTCCCTTCATGTCCCCGCCTGTCACCTTTGCCTGAGTCTCGAGGTGGTCCACACCAATTCTTTTAAAAACAATGAGTGTCATGTGGACCACATTTGTATGTTGCGGACCAACTGCTGGCGCAGCGGACCTTTGGCGTAACTTTCCTGGGTCGGGTGGTTGGTGGACGTGGGTGGTGGCGTCGATGGCCACAGCGGTGGCGCCAATGGCCATGGGCTCGGTCATTCTTGCCATTCCTGCTGCCAAGACAAGAGAGTCAACATGGGTGTCCGTACCAAGACCGTGAAGCGCTCGGCGATCCAGATCATCGAGAAGTACTACTCGCGCCTGACGCTTGACTTCGACTCGAACAAGCGTGTGTGCGATGAAGTCGCCATCATCCCATCGAAGCGCATGCGCAACAAGATTGCCGGCTACATCACGCACTTGATGAAGCGCATCCAGCACGGCCAGGTCCGCGGCATCTCGCTCAAGCTCCAGGAAGAGGAGCGCGAGCGCCGCATGGACTTCGTGCCAGAAGTCTCGGCCATCAACACGGAATCGATCGAGATCGATGCCGACACCAAGGACCTCCTGGCGCACTTGGACTTGAAGCTGTCGGGCGTGCACGTCCCAGCCCAGGTAAGCACACGGCGGCGGTGAATCCCCCACTTGGTCTCTCAACCCCCACCCCATCAATGCTGGAGCCGATCAATGCATGAGAGCGAGAGATCGGTGGACCCATTGCAAGCGGAGCCGGTCGCTGTGCCTTGTGCGCGCACCGGTGTACCCGACTGGATACCCGCAATTGCATTTCCGACATGGGCCCCCACGCACGTGCTCCGACTGAGCGTCGGTGCCTGTGCGTGCGGTGACTCGTTCCTCTCTCTCTCTCATGATTGATGATCTTGATGCGATGGCGAAGGGCGCGATAGACAGTGGTCTCGATCCCTTTGACTCTCGTATTGACTCGTGCTGTTTGGTAATTCTCTCAGGGCAAGCGCGAGCACCACCACCACCAGCGCAACTAAGCGTCGATGGCTCCCCATGGTCGCAGCATTGGAGTGAAGGTGTTTGGAATATTAAGTCTCTAGTACAGACACTTCCATTCGACTCAACTTTGGTGGCCCTTGTCGTATTTCCTGATTAACGTCAGTTCAGAACTCGGTGGATTGCTTCATGATCGCAAAGAATTCGGTTGCGTCGATCTCGCCATCCTGGTTCTGGTCGAACTCGTCGATCATGGCCTGAGTCGTTTTCACATTGCATACCACACACGACAAGTCAGTGATCATGTGAGGGTCGTGAGGACTCATTGTGCTCCGTCGCACCTGCAGCTCATCGTCGCCGATGTTTTCGCCAAGTTCTTTTGCCACTCGGCGCATTTTCTGCACACGATCAGCTAGGTCAAAACCCAAGTCTCGCATCCACCGCAAATTCCATCCAATCCTCACCCGCAACGTGATCTTTCCACTGCCGTCCTCATCGAACAGCTTGAATGCCTGCACCATTCCCCGTCCACGATAAATGCAAAGCCAGATTGAAAGTGTGACAGCGATCGACGTACCCGAGCAATCTCTTCGTCTGGGTCTCGAGCAATAATCTTCCGTCGAACTGCAGACCGCACACGGTGACCGACATGTGTGTGACCAAGCAAGAGCGAACCGCAGCAGCGTCGTACACAGCTTATCACGTACGGATCTCCATGTAATCACTGAACTCGACGCGACCGGAGCGGTGAATGTCCACTTCATCGACGAGTGCCAGCACCTCTTTCTTGCTCACTTGGAATCCCAGCGCGCGCATGAGCACCTAACGTACGCACCATTCACGTCAGGATTTTCCCATTGGACGATGGCTATCACAGCCACAGCTGTGTCCGGCACCTTGAGTTCATGATAATCGATCGACCCGACTTTTTCCGCATCAAACAACTCAAACGCTTCCTTGAGCTCGCGCTTTTGGTCTTCCTGCAACTCTTGCTTCATGCGCCGTGAGCGCATCAGCCTCCCGGTGCGGTCGTGCATCGATCCGGCCGCCGCACTGGTGCTCTGGCTGCGAAGACCGGCATCGTTGCTGTGCTGTCGCCTCATGCTTCTCCTGGTTCCTGATCGCGTCCGCTTCTCGGCGATTTGGGTCGCGCCTCTTCAGCTCCCCGCACAGAACGAATCCGTTGCCCAATGCTCGCCTCGTTGCGATGCGACTTGCATCACGCGAGGGCGAGATGAGGACCTCACTTTACGCTGTCGCATCCATCGACCATCGGAACGACATCGCGATTCATCAGCGTGGGAGCTGGAGGTCACTGCCAATCCATCGCAGCGTCGCCAACGTTCTGAGGAAACGTGGCGTTGATCTCCCAGAGTTATGAAGGAGACCATCGTATTCCTCAGAAGAACGTCACATCCCATCTGGCCAGGTCGGACACCATTATCACTTCCGTCATCATGACATCATCAAGGCCATCACCAATGACGCGGTTTGAGATCAAAAAGGACGCTGCCACGTGCAGACGAATCTGCGACGTGTGACGAGGCGCTTTGGATCTTCCCAGCCATCGCATCACTTTGCAAGAATGCGCTTCCAGGGCGTGCGATGGGCAGTGCCGGCGGCCACGTTCGTGTCTGGCACAGCCGCAGGAGTGTGGTTCCAGCGTCAGCAAGCGAAACCCCAAGCGCCCGACAATGAGAATGCTGCAATCAAGCCCACGACGTCGTCACCTGAGACGGTGGCTGCGCCCCCTACTGGCCCCGTCGACATGTTCGGCGCCGTGGGGAACACGCCGCTGCTTGAGCTCAAGAGCGTGTCGCGCTTGACGCAGTGCAAGATCTACGCCAAGGCCGAATTCATGAACCCGTGCGGCAGCGTCAAGGACCGCGCCGCCAAGTACCTCATCCTGGACGCCGAGCGCAAGGGCCAGCTCAAGCCCGGCGACGCCGTCGTCGAAGCCACGGGCGGCAACACGGGCATCTCGATGGCGCTGCTGTCGGCGTCCAGGGGCTACTCCACCATCTTCACGATGCCGGATCGCACTGCGCCCGAGAAGATTGAGCTGATGAAGGTCATGGGCGCCTCGGTGCACGTGCAGCCCCAGTCGTCGATGTTCGACAAGGTCAACCACTTTTATTTCTTGGCACATCGCTTGCATGCAGCGAACTCGCACAGCGCGTATCCAAATCAGGTGAGTAAGAGGAGCCACGTGGCGACAGAGGAAGAGCTGACGTGATGGCGTGGTGCTTCGTGGTGGGACACAGTTTGAGAATACTGCGAGCATGCGCGCGCATTACGAGACTACAGGCCCCGAGATTTGGCGCCAAACGAGCGGAAAGATTGATGGATTTGTGGCGGCATCGGGAACAGCCGGCACCATCAGCGGTGTGTCCAAGTTTTTGAAGGAAGTCAAACCCGACTGTGCGGTCTGGCTTGTGGACCCGGACGAAGTGGCTGGGCTGGCGAACTACGTCAACGCGGATCGTTCCAACAGCGAATGGAAGGACGATTTCGAGATTGTGCCGACGCGCAATGGAACGACCATCACTGAAGGCATTGGGCTGCCTCGTGTGACGCCAAACTTCCGCCACGCAGTTGTGGACAAGGGCATCACGGTGACCAACCAGGAGGTGGTCGACATGGCGTACTTCTTGCTGCGCAACGACGGCGTGTTTGTGGGTCCCAGCGCTGCACTCAACGTCGCTGGTGCTGTGAAGATGGCGCGTGAGCTCGGACCTGGCCACACGATTGTCACAATCCTGTGCGACGGGGGCGACCGCTATCGCAGCAAGTTGTACAACCGCGAGTGGCTGAAGGAGCGCGACCTCCTGCCGACCACGGACGCTGAGGGCAACCTTCCCTCGACGCTGGATTTTGTCAAAGAGCTATGATCACCATGGCGCTTGATACGCATGCGTGCTGGTTCTAGTTTGCTACAAGACTCGAGGCTTTTTTTTTGCTGGCAAATGTGCTGCAGCAGAATGATTGGGCTTGCATATTCAACCGAGCGTTCATAAGAAACGAATTCTTTGTTTTCTCGCATCAGTCTTTTGCAGCAAGCAATGGCTCTGTTCTCAGCCACAATCATCGTGTCTGGGCCTGACGAGGAGAGTCGTAAGGGCCCAAGCGCGGTACTCAGCGTCAATCGTCTTCGCAGTTTCGGTCCAACACCGCCATTTTGGGGCAATTCTTTCGTGAATTGAGCGAACTGCCTACCATCGCGTCATTCGCAGCGCTACGGTGTCATGGCGACCAGTTCGCGCGCTCGCGTGTATGCGGCAACGGCGGAGGCGAACAAGCCGCAACACGTAGTCACTGACACGGCCGACCATGTCAAGGCATTTGCGTCCACGACACCACCGACTGTGAAGGCGACTGTAGCTGCTAGCCTGCTCCAGCGCGACGTGCTGTGGCGCGTGTCACGACTCTGGTTCCGTGTGTGCTGGATCATTGTGCTGAGTGTGCACGCGGCGGCCGCCACGTATTTGGCGCACGTCGTGCTGCTCTACGCCTTCCTCATGGACCCTGCCATTGTCTACTACGTCGATCTCATCAAGCTCGGCTTCGACCAGCGGCGCTTTGCGTGGATGATGATCGGCTACGGCCTGCCATGCGCTGTCCACAGCGTCGAATGCATCCGAATGCTCTGGTTCTCGCTCAGCAAACGTCGCCTGCTCTTCACACCCGTGCCCACCAAGTCCAAGGCAGCACGCGCGTCGTTGACGAACGTCTCGACGCACTACGAGTCATCAGGCACGAGTCAGCGGGCACTACTGGCGCTCCACAACGCGAAGACATGGCCTGCTCGGATGATCGCGGCCATGCGCTATGCCATCCATGCGGTGTTTGGTGAGCATGGGCTGCTGGGCATCAAGAGCGCCGTATTTGCCAACATCCAGATGCTTCGGAAGCTCGTGCAGGTGTGTTTGCAGGTCTACCAGGCCTACCACTTGAGCATTGCCGTCGCACGTGGGTGGATCAATCACGTGGCGGTCGTCGTGATCGTGTTCAACTGTTTGTCGCTGCCGCTGATTCATCTATGCCTTCATCGCAACCAGGCTATGCTGCGAGTGCTGTGCTTGACGTGCGACATCGTGCTCGGTGCTGTCACGGCGGTCGTCCTGCCGATGTGCATTTTCCTGCCGTATGTGTACGCGTGGAACAGCGACATCGCGGGCTATGACGACGCGTACCTGTATGACGACCTGTGGTTCATCAATGGCGTGATGGAGAATCGCCAGGTGATCAGCACCACAGCCATCGACTTGCTCTTCAAAGTCTATCCATTCTTCGAGTGCTGGTTTTGTCTCGACGGTCTCAAGTCTCTCATCCGTTGTCAACGTCGCCAGAGGAATCGCAGCGATGCTGTGTCAATCCCTGCGTCTTCGTCACAATCACCAACACAACATTCACCAGCAGATCAAACTGCAACAACTCCTGCAAAGAATCGGCAGTGGCGCCTGCCGAGTCGTTCCTCACTGGCAGTGGACGTGCTCTTCGTGAGCATTGCGTTCGTGGTCGCAATCATCCATGCAGTGGCGCGGGACACTCACTTTATTGACGTTGAAGGCTGTAAGCTGCCTATCAGACCATGGTTCACACACAAGGTTCCGTGCGCCGTGTTGTCTGTCAACTGCCATCGTCTCGCGATTCAGGGCCATGAAGATGAGCTATCAGCCGTACTTGACGTGTTGGACGAATCTAGCCTTGGATCCTTGATTCTCATGCACTGTCCGGCCCTCGAGATGCCGTCAACGCTCCAGCGTTTTCACAACCTGCTAGGTCTTGAAGTGTTCAATTCAACAATTCAGGCTTGGCCAGCCCAATCTGCGCTGACACAACAGTACAATCCGTGCGTCACGTTCCTCGCCATCGTATTCACCAACCTGTCTGGCATTCCCGATGGTTTGCTGACAGACTTGCCTGCCAGCTTGGTCGACATCGAGATGTCGGTCACCAACCTCACTCAACTGCCCGACGACTTGGACACTCGCTGGCCTGCAGTCTCCAATTTTTTTGTCGAGCACAGCCACTTCGACGAGTTCCCTCCCGTCATTGGCAGAATGCCGCAGCTCCTGGGCTTCTCGCTCTTCAACAGTTCCGTTCGAAGAGTGGACGACGAGTTGCTAGCGAACATGTCGTTCATCGAGCTTCACTTGGGGTGGAATCCCTTGCAGCAGCTCCCAGCCACGATTGGGGACGTCTCAAGGTTGGCGATTCTGTCGCTCGATCACACAAATGTCTCGATTTTCCCTGACTGGCTGCTTGACAACGACCTTATCAAGAAGATGGAGACGCTGTCCATCGATGCAACGCCCCTGTGCCGACGTCTGCAGGACGACAATGCGCGCCGAACGATGAGATCACTCGTACCGTGTAATGCCATCGATAATGCGGATGCAGGCAACCTATCATACGTGGACGGTGCATATCCGCTCAGTCTTGTCTTGAGCCATCGTCCTTGGTGATGACTTGGTGTTTAAGTGAGTGGGTTTGTCGCAACGAAACCAAGTCCGCACGTCAAAGACCTGAGTCGCAACGCAAGACGGACACGATTCCAAGCTCCGGAGTGCTAGAAGGACACGATTCCAAGCTCCGGAGTGCTAGCAGTTGCTAAAGTGGTTGACAAGAGCAATCGCCATCACCACATCATATTGGGTCACCTTCTCCGCTCGACATTGTAGTGACTATTCCCGACCATCCTGTTGTCATTCACTCGATCGCAAGCTCAGGACAGACGGCGTAGCACGAAGATATCTACAGCACTTGGAACTGAAATCCTGGATCGGGATTACCACAGCCCAGCACGTGCGTGATGCTTACCATGCACTGCTCCTGAGCACCACACCATATATGCCCGTTTAGTTATCATCGGCATCAAATTCAGATTCAACCAAAAACGCGAATTAAAAATTATGATCAATCAGCAAGCCGGTCAAGCATATCTGCATCCGACCGTCTCATCGCAAAGTGGGATCACGATATGATTGCTCTGTGCTTATTCACTGAAGCAAGTTCTTGCCAGTCGACCAAGATGAAGATTCGTCGCACAGCACGTCCGAGGAACCGACCGCGGCTCAGCTCCCGCATCAACATTGAAGCCAAACGTCTGGATAGAAACATCGAGGACACTCGCGCGTGCGAGTCGTGCACTAACACCATCTGGGCAAGCAGGACCAAGCACGACAGGATTGTGAGGTGTGGCACCAATCGAAGACCGAGACCGCCCCACGTGGCTGCGGTGCCTCCCATGTTGTCCGCGCTGACGAAACGCACGACCACGGCTACGCGCGGCTGTGGACGGATGGGACGCAAATACACGCGCTGTTTCTTGATTTGCACCGACGTGGAACCCGCTAGCTTTAGATACAGAACCTTCAAACATGAACAGCTCAAAACGGATTTTTACAGCTAGGTTTTCAGCAGAAATATCATTGATTTTGAACGCTTACTTCGTCCGGTAACCATTCACCGCGCATACACCAGTCATCATTTACAAAATCGTTGATGTAGCAAAGATCGATGATCATAACTCACGAAAGCGCATTGATCTCTCAAGCCATTCATATCAGTGTGGCTTCAAACTACGCAAAGCAGTGACTTGCTCGAGTGGAAAGAAGCCGCCAGCTCGGGGATTTGTGCCCGAGCAATTGATATTTCCGACAGCTTGGTTCGCGTGCAATTGGCAGTATGGCGAGCCACCTCCATAAACGCTGATCCCATCGATTCCTGCGCTTGCGGCCCGAATCGTCAGCCACTGCGGAATTGTCGAAACGCTTGTATGGTCGAATGACAACCACAACAGATGCGATGTGTCTCCGAGGTCATCCGGCAGCGCACGCAATGGATTGTTGCCGACGAGCAGCATGCTCAACGCACTGCGTCATTCGTGCTGGCATCTCTTCGATTCGGTTGTGCGCGATGGAAAGCCGGTCAAGCCAGAGCAAGTCAAGCACAGCGGCCGGGAAATCGACGAGGATGCCGTGTTCGAGGTGCAGGGACATGATTTCATGCCACGTGTTGGCGATACTTGGGGGCAGTGTCGTCAAATTCGTAGCAATCAGATTGATGACCCGTAGTGTCGGTGGTAGTGTCTGCAGGAGCCCTGAAGGAACAGCCGAGACATTTGTCCGAATCAAACTCACGCGAATAATTTGCCGATGGTCGTTGGCGTCGATGGCAGCACTCTCATCCCAGGATTCGATGGTGCAATTGAACGTATTAATTTCAACCAGCCGTGTCAGCTGACGAATGGCTGGTGGCATCTGAAGTTGCCAACAGTGAGAAAACTCGAGCACGAGGACGCTCAGTGCACTGAAGGTAGCCAGGTATTCTGTCACAAGTGCATAGTCTTGGTTTAGATCGTGGCAGTTGACGGTCACAAGTCCGCATGAGTACGAAGTCGAAAACCATGGACGCATTGGCACTGTGCAGCCTGTCGCTTCGATTCCAATAGAGCTGTGAGTGCCGATAAGGAACCCGACAAGAACCACCGCCCCCCAAAGGACAAACAATAGGGAGGAGCGCAAGACAAACGCGTGCTCGTTTAACGTACAAAGGCGCCACAATCCTCGATAGGCGGAAATTCCAGTATTAGCTCGAGGAAACGTTAGGTCGCCCTCGGAGCATCGTGTGACGCTCAGAGTGGTCGCCGGGGCCGTCGCCGTGCCACGATGATGAACAATACCTGTAAAGCCTCGGAAAGAACCAAGGATGCTGATGAGCGGCATGATCTTGGTCAGATAGTCCCACAGCCCTGTCACGCGAACCTGCTGGAGTGTCATCTCGACACTGAGGAACCAGGTGCTGTCTGCCAACAGTGCATCGCTCACACCAATGCGTTTGGTATCGAATTTGTTGAGATATGGAGCCAACAGTATACCCGGGACAACCACAGATGAAATGAAGGTCAGCAATATGTCGATACCAATGCACAATACTCGCTGGACGGTCTCGTTCTTATTATGCCGCAAGATATAGCGAATCAGCGGAGTCGACCAACAATTAGCAATGATCATGAGACTGGAGAGCATGTTGACCCACGCGCGCGGCACCAGTGTGCTCAGTTTGTATGCTTGATATGACTGGGAAGTTATCTCCATCAGCTTGCGTACTACCAGCATCGCGTTGAAATAGCGGTACTCGATTCCAAACAAACCCTGACGACTGAAGAGTTGCGTGTACAGCCGTCGAACGGAATGCATACAGTCGAGCCAAATACTTTGACCTTGCTTTGTCGGAGGTGGTGGCTTCCGCACATCGCGAAAAGCCAAACGTCGGCGCTTGATGGAGCCAGCAATCATGGTGTAGATGGTCCAGATGTAAAATGCACAAATGATGAAGTAGGATAGCGCCACGAGGCGCAGCGCCAGCACGCTGGGGAAACCAAACACCGTCCGCATGTCCTTCATCGCCGGCGTCGAAAACTTCCAGTACATCCTGACGAAAAAGAAAAGGAAGGCAACGACCGTAATCTCAAAGCCCAGGATGACGCACCAGAGTGCGCAGAACGACCCATCGTCAAGACGGATGAGCAAGCGCGGCTGAGGTTCTGGGCCGTTGATCTCGAGCGTCTGCACATCACCACTAAGCGGAGGCGCGGTCTCAGCGGGGCCGATCACAGCGACTTGGACTCCCATGATGTCCTGCTGTGCGCGCCGAGGAAACGCACCAGCAAATTGCGATTATTTGCGAGCCATCCATGCGGCAAATTTAGCGTCTGGACCTTTCAAAGATATATCTTAACCGGAATTTCACACCTATATCTCTAGCTGTAGAAACTTCTGTCACTGGCAAAACTAGGTTCGCTGGATCTGATCACCCGCCTTATCGAGGTCCTGGCTACAATTTATGTGCGCTCTGCGCTTCACGGTTGACGAAAGCGTGCCATGAGCTCCAGTGGGTAGAAGCCACCCCACTGGTTCTTCGCTGGATCCTTGTCGTCGCAGCTTAGAATTCCCTCCAGCTTGGCGACTTGCTGGCCGGATGCGTTCAGTTGCGCACAGAACGGCGTGTTAAACGCACTGAATTCCTCCATATGCGCAGCGACGTTCGAGTCGTCCGTGATCCAAGCTGGCAAGCGCTCCAAGTTGGAGCCGTCCATGATGACTTGCGCGATGCCCGAGGTGTCACCCATCACATCCGGAAGTCTCTTAAGCCGGTTCCAACCAAACGCCATGCGAAACAGCGCGCTTTGGTTGAATACCTCGTCTCGGATCTCGTGCAGCGAGTTGTTGGTGAACGACACTCCAAGCAGCGATGGCATGCGGCCCATGACCAGCGGTACCTCGGTGAACAGTGCATGCTCGATGAACAGTTCGGTGACATACGGCCAGCGCACATCGAGATCTGGTGGCAGTGTCAGTAAGTTCGAGATGGAAATCTCGACGTCCACGCACGTGTGCGGGAAGTCTGTGAGCAGGCCCTGCGGCAGCGACCCGTTCGCAAAATGGATGCGCACGAGCGCGATGAACGCCAAAGTCGGGTGCTTGGGATTTGTCAACGACGCATCGGCACCCCACTCGATGATCGCGGCGTTGCAGACCTCGAGCCCGAGTAGATTGGGGAAGCGTTGGATTTCTTGTGGCATGTAGAACTGGGGACAGTGTGTGAAGATGAGCGAGGCCATGGTGGGCTCGTCGTATTGCAACAGCAGCGCACCGAAGGCCGCCGCGGTGCCATCAAGACCGTGGCGATAGCAGTTGAGCTCGAGAACAGCGCAGCCGTACTTGGTGGCGAACCACGGATACATTGGCAGCTTGCAACCAGGCATCTTTGTAAATGCCGTGCGAATGGCGAAGCAGTGAATGATTGCCACGACCACGCCAATCGACGCGAAGATATGATGCACCATGTGTGTCTTGTATCCCAACCACGCGCTCTCCGATCGCCAAATGGCATCGCGGCGTCGGCGCAGCCGTTGGGTGGGCAAGTGCGTCGCAATCGGTGAGATTGACTGCTTCGCCTCGTTGGCTTGCGAGTCGGACGAATCGGATGACGATCGACTGCTACGAGAGTGCTGGTTGGGGCTGTGGTGCGAGGGCAAGATGCGTTGAAACGCGCGGAGGCGGCGCGCGATGACTGCGCGCAGCCCGACGTCATGCAGCTGGGTCGAGCGCTGGACGAGGACCTTGATGCCATCCATGCACGTGTAGATCTCAAAGCACGGGAAGGCCTTGAAAGCAAGCTGCCAAAAGGTGACACTCAGGATCTGTCGGTTCTCCATCACGCCGTTGATAAACCAGACGTCGTCGTACGTGAGTTCGTCGCCGTAGCCGATTGGGTTTGTCGGGTCCCATTGCTGAATGTAAGGAAGAAACACTACGAGCGGTACGGCCATGTTAGACGCCGCACCGAGCACCGCATCAACAGTCAAGCACATGACGCGAAGGTATGGATCGTTGCCGCGGATGAGGTGGAACAACACGGGCGTGGAGATGCAGTTGACGACGATGAGAGTGGCGGCGACGTTGTTGATCCACAGACGCGCTACGAGTGCGCTCTGGCGGTAGACTTGGTAGAGCTGGCACAGGATCTGGATCAATTCACGCACGATGAGGATGTGGCTGAAGAAGGCGCTTTCAGCGCCGAGGAAACCCTTGGAGCTGAAAAGCTGCTCCAATACCACATTAAGCATCCGTACTGGCATCCATGATCGGAACTGCCGCACGTGTCGACGAATGTGCCGACTGCTTTTGCGGCGCATAAACTTGCTGCGTGAAGTGAAGGTGAGGCGGCGCTTCCGCAGTGACCAGTAGACCATTGTGATGATCTCCGCCCAGTGCATGAGCCCCAAGATCCCATAGACCAGCGCCATGTAGATAAAGTTACGTGGCACAAACGTCTTGTCAACAAAGTTGATGAGGTAGAGCATGTCCGGCTTCATCAAGAATACGTAGAGCTGAGCGCTTTTGGTCAGCCCAACAGCCATCACGATATGAAGGATCAGGATGAGCCACCACCATGCTCGGAACTTTGCAGGCGAGACGCGATGCACGATCTCATGGCGAGCTACTGCGCTTCCTTGCTGGCGGCGAAGCCACAGCGACACATTGGTGTTGGCGATACCGTGCACGGAGTGTGTTGCCGCAGATAAGATTGACGCCGGAACGGCGGGAGTCGAACGCACTCGCGCTTCGGGCTTGGCACTAGAGGCAGTTGCGGTTCGGGCCCATGCCTCCCTGGTCGACCGGGTGGACATCCTGCGTTCAGGACACCGTCATGCCGTCGCCAGCGTGAATTGCCTGGTGTCTTTCCTGGCGTTTGAATGCTGGCGCTCGGCGACGTCGCCACTCAAGCCTTTGACAAGCCCGAGATGGCCTGAAGTAGCAGAAGTCCTCCTCGAGCTATTTCGATCCACCGCTGATCTCGATTTGGAGCGTTCCAGAGGGCACCAACACGCGCGCGGATGTTCACAAACGCGTAGTTGGCGTGGAAATGTTACCCAAGGACAAGCACGTGCGGCGTCCTGGCGTGGGTCTCGACCTGCGGCGTGTGCCTGGTGGCTGGGTCGTCAACGGTGGCCACTTTGGCGGCAGCGGAGGCTTCCGCGTTTCCGTCTCACCGTGCCGTCGCTGACGCGAGCTCATTTTCGCTCCTGCTGGGTGGCGCTGTTGCTGCCGCACATTGCGTTCGTTGCGTTCCTTGTCGTGCTGCTGTACGTCTTCGTCACGTGCGATTCCATGGCTTACTACTTCAGCATGCTCGGTGATCATTCACGAGGAGAGTACCTCGCCATCGCCGCGTTTTGGTGCCTGCTCAGTGTCTTTCATGCGTTTGGCGCCAGGCATATGGTTTGCTCGTCCCTCAGAGCCCGCACGTTCACCTTCGGAATCCATGCCATGGCCACGCTGGACGTCCAATTACGACGTGAACCATCAAAAAACCAGCAACGAAGCCGTCGCTCCAGCCTTCAACGATGCTTCAACCTTTCAGGCATATGGACTTAGCCCAAACAAGCCGAGTCTTCCAAAGACTGCATCCTGATAGGTTTGCCGCAAACTTATCAGGCATATCGACTTAGCTACTACGTCTCCAGCGTGCGGGTCAACACCTCTATTCTGGTTATTCTCGTGCTCAACTGCGTGTCCACCACACCCATTGCGCTGCACTGTTTGCGTGGCCAGCCCACACTCGATCGTTTCGTATACCTCATGATCGACATTGTGCTTGACACGTTGTCGTGCGTCGTGGTACCGTCGTACATCTTCGCGCCGTACGTCTCCGCCTTCAACGTTGCGACCCACACGTTCTCGCAGCAACTCGAATATGACGACATATGGTTCGTAGTGACCGTGATGGAGAACAAGCAGCTCTTCGTCATGTCCAGCGCCGACTCCATGTCTAGAGCCATTCCTTTTGTCAGCATCGTCAGCTACTGCAGCAAAATCAAGTACCTCCTCACTCGAGCCATGGACGCGTCCGAGGCTGTAAGCTCCATCCAAGTGCTTCCGCAGGGTGTGCGTCATGTCCGAATCGATTCTATGACTGGTATGGACGTCTCGGTCGCGCGCAACCATTGTAACGAATGTTACACAATTGGGTTGATCACACATGTGATCAAAGGTGTTCTTTACATTTGTTGTTGAACACCACAATTGGGTTGTTGACATTTGTTGTTGAACACACAAGATGTCAA